>ML786490.1:303119-328245 GCA_009831015.1 Picea engelmannii | reverse complement strand
TTGTTTTGCGGTTTGGGAGTACCTTTCCCGAGCTTCTGATTTGCAGACCCAAAGTCTCGCTTCTTCTGTTTGAACTTCTGCTCAATCTTGGCAGCATATCGGTATGCCACACCAAGTGAGGAGATGTCGAGGAACTCCATTTCCTCCTGAATGTATATATGCAAACAACTGCAGTACTTTAACACCAAATATTTCTCTGAATCTTTGATACCCAACTTTGTGCGTAGGGTATGAAACCGATTCGTAATCTCATGCACATCTTGGTCCCTTTGCTGCCGCAAAGTAGTCCATTGTATGTATTTTTCCTCATAGCTCCCCACGGGATAATATTGTTCCTTGATGGCATCTCGAAAAGAATTCCAAGTGGGTGTGGCCAAGAACAAAGAGGGTTATCCCTCGCCCTCTTGCTCCGAGTAGGTTTCCCACCAGTCCTTGACATGGGGGGCGGCTTTGAGTAGTGCGAAAATAATCTTTTCTCGATCGGAAAACTCATGAACCGAGAAATATCCTTCTAACAGATTCAACCATCTATATATGACATCTACATCTATTTGGACATCAACTATGGGAATGTCAAAGTTTACTTGTACCTTAAAAGGAGTGGCACCTCCAGAGTGTCTTCTGGATGTCGATGCACCGCCAGTCGGAATTCGTTGAAGAATCTGGGTAAAGTTGTCCATCATCGCGTTCCTTTGTTTCTCAAGGGCCTCCTCGAGAAAATTTTTGATAGGATCTCCTGCTCCCTCATATTTATTTTCTTCCCCCATGGGCGGTCGTTGGGGTTTGCGAGGCTGATCTCGCAAAGGTTCAACCAGATCGAGCCCCAACTCCTTATACCCTGATCTCGTTGGGGACATGCAAAGAAGGATCGAGAATGAGCAGACCGCTCTGATACCACTGATCTGTATTTATGTAGGAACACAATGAAATATAGAAATACACATAAATGCAGAGATGCAGTGGAAATAAGACTTCATTTCATTAATAACAAATGACTGAAATATGCTTACAGACAAAATGGAAATAAACTAGCTAAGGCGCTGGTAGCTTATCTCTGAGAAGAGATGTGGCTGTTACTCGCATCCGTGAGAAGATGATTACAATGAGGCTCTATAGGCCTTTTTAAAATAGATGAGAATGCCAAAAGTCATAGACATCCAAAAACCTAACCCTAGGAGATGAAGCGCCAAAAGTCATGTGGGCCCCGTTTGGGTAAGTTAGTTCATCAAATTCCCGGGGTCGTAACTTTTGCATACGATCTCCGTTTTAGGCATGTGATAGCTCGTTGGAAAGGTATCGTCGAGGAGATTCATTTTGGGGGATCAATCATGCCTTCAGCTATCATTGAGAACCTCGATCTCAAAAAACCTTCATTTAGGCCCTCAGAATGGCCCCGAAAGTTAAAACCTGCTAAAAATAGTAAATTGCCAAAATTGCCAGAAAACTGTTTTGAGCAGTTAGAAAAGGTGGGTGGCCACCAATATCCACCTGGATCACCTGCAGTGGTCGTGGCAGAGACTTTTGATCTAATAGATTAATTGTGTCGAGGGTTTTCTGACTGGAAGGACGAACTATAGTATGAGAGCGTAAAAGCTTGTTGACAGATGATGTTGAAAAATTGGTGTTTCAACAACAGAGAAGAACGAAACAATTGTTGGACGTTGTTGTTTCGGTGATGAGAAAATGTGAAGAACTGCTGAACAATGGTGTTTCAACAACAAGAAAAATGGGGCGAAACAATTTCTGGACGATATTGTTTCGTCGATGAAGAAAGTGAGGAATTGCCGGACTGTAGTGTTTTGGCAATAGGGAGAACAAAAAGTGTTGAACAGTGGTGTTTCAGCATCGGAAGAAATTCAAAAGTGTTGAATAGTGGTGTTTCAACATCAGTAAAAATGATGAAGAGTTGCTGACAATGGTGTTTCAGCAACAGAAAAGAAAAGGCAAAACAATTGTGGGACGATGTTGTTTCGTCGATGAAGAATGGTGAGGAAATGGGGAAAAGTGGTAAAAGGTTTCTGAAGAGTGATGGGGGGAATAGGTGTGGGGTTGGTGGTAGTGGTGTTTCAGTAATGAAGGAAAGGGAATGAATTGCTGACAGTGGTGTTTTGGCAACAGAGGAAAGTAAAAAAGTGTTGAACAGTGGTGTTTCAACATCGGAGGAAGCTTGTCTCTTTGGAGTAGGATCGTCCTTTCCTAGTGGCTTGTGCTTCGATTGGGAATCTGCAAAAATCGATTGTAACATGGTATTTTTTGACAAGGATTATTAGTAAATAAAATCTAATCTAATACTAAATAAATTAACTTAAAAGAATTAATTGCAATGAGGGGTAGAAGACCCTTCTAAGAAGAGGTAATGGGCGTCTGCCATGCATGTGGCCTTAAAATCTTCTTTGGAAATAGGGCGCTGGTACAGACGGAGCCGATGACCATTTACAAGTAACGGAGTTTTGGAGTCATCGATTGTGAGGAGCCTTACTGGTCCATTGGGGAAAACAGTGTCTACTTCGTAAGGTCCAATCCATCTTGTACGCAGTTTCCCTTGAAATTATTTGAATCGGGAATCATACAGTAGGGCCCAATTACCTTTTTGGAACTGCTTGTTCTTGATATTTTTGTCATTCCATTTTGATCTTTGTTGTTGAATTATGGTTGTCTGTTGAATGGCATCTAATCTTTTCTCCTCCAATTCATTAAGCTGTTGCAACCTGGCTGTCTGTGCATCGGTTAAATCAAGGTTGACAGCTAAAGCAGTCCTTAAGGTTTTTATCTCAAATTCCACAGGAAAGACAACACTCTTTCCATAGACTAATTCATAGGGAGAGAATCCTGTAGTATTTCTCCAGGTAGTTTTGTAGGCCCATAATGCTTCCGAGAGCCTGTAGGACCAATCCTTTCTATTTTCCTTCATTGTTTTTGTGAGAATGGCTTCTATTACTTTGTTTGTGCTTTCCACCTGTCCATTGTCTTGGGGGTGGTATGTTGTAGTCATTCTTTGCTGAATATGATATTTCTGAAGGGTGACTTTGAACCCATTAGAAGTGAAAGGAGGTCCTCCATCTGTAACTAATTCTCTTGGTACTCCAAATCTGATGAAGATGTCTTTAAATAAGAAATCTATAACTTCTTCTTCGGTCGCTCTATGGAGTGCCTTGGCTTCCACCCATTTATTCATGTAGTCTGTGAAGACCACTATGTAAAATTTCTGATTGGATGGAGGGTTGATGGGTCCTACGAAGTCTAAGGCCCATCTTTCAAATGGTTCAAGTACTATCTAGGGGTTTAATGGAATTTCATCTCTATGATTAGGTTGGCCTACTCTTTGGCAGCTATCACAGGCCTAGACATATTTCTTTGCATCTTTGAAGAGTGAGGGCCAATAGTACCCCATCTTGAGAATTTTATGTGTTGTTCTTTTATCAGCAAAATGCCCTCCACAAGGGCCATCATGACAAGATTTTAGTAGATCGTACACCTCATCTTCTCTAATACACCTTTGGATTTCTTCATCAGCTCCTGTATGGAAAAGACACCCACTTATCCAACTATACCGAGAACTTTGATGAACGATACTTTTTTTCTCTCGGTGGGATAGGTGTGGTGGTAACTTCCCTGCAACCAAGTAGTTAGCAATGTATGCATACCAAGGTGAGTGAGCAGAAACTGCAAATAGATATTCATCAGGAAAGGAATCGTCTACTGGGGTATCATCATCAGGTGTCAATCGAGAAAGGAAATCAACAACTACATTCTCTTTTCCTAGTCTATCTACAGTTGTAATATCAAATTCTTGCAATAATAGTAGCCATATGGTGACTCTAGCATTTGTGATAGGTTTGTTCATTAAGTATTTGATAGCTGAGTGATCAGTATGGACAAAAGTAGAATAGCCATTAATGTAATGTCTAAATTTATTAATTGCATAGATAACTACTAAAAATTCCTTCTCGGTGACTGTATAATTGAGTTCAGCAGGGGTCATATTCTTGCTGATGAAATAAATAACATAAGGGAGATGATTTTCCTGTCCCAAGACAGCTCCTATTGCATTATCTGAAGCATCGGAGGATATGTGAAAGGGAAGTGTCCAATTAGGTCCTCTAAGGATAGGAGATGTAGATAACTGATGTTTAAGTGTATTAAATGCTTCCTGGCAAGAATTAATTCATTTGAATTCAACATTTTTCATCAGTAACACAAACAGGGGAGAAGCTATTTTGGAAAAATTCTTAATAAATCTTCTGTAGTATCCAACATGTCCTAGAAAACTTCTTACCTCTGTTTGGATTTTGGGAGTAGGAAGATCCTTAATGACTTGTATTTTGGATGGGTCTACCTGAATTCCTTGAGATGAGATAAAATGTCCAAGAACTATTCCCTCACTCATCATCATATGAAATTTTTCTGTACTTAAGGAGAGTTGGTCTTGTATGAATCATTTGAGTACTTTCTCAAGGTTTTGTAGTGCTTCCTGAAAAGTCACACCATAAGGAGTAAAGTCATCCATAAAGATTTCCATAGAGTCATTAAGCATATAAAAAAATATTCCTAAAACTGTTGTTTGAAAGGTTGTTGGTGCATTACATAGTCCAAATGGAAGGACTCTATAGGCAAAGGTTCCCCAAGGGCTAGTAAAGGTGTTTTTATCTTGATCTTGAGGTGCAATTTTGATCTGGTTATACCCACTGAAACCATCTAAAAATGAGAAAAAATTCTTCCCTGACAAATTATCTAACACTGGATCAATGAATGGTAATTGAAGGTGATCTTTTTGAGTGGCTTTATTTAAAGCTCTATAATCCACACATACTCTCCATTTCCCGTTTTTCTTAGGAACTATTACCAATGGGGACACCCATTCATTGTCTGATATAGGATAGATAAACCCTGCATTGAGCAATTTTTTAAGTTCTTCTTTGAGGATTTCTCTTAAATTAGGGTTCATTCGTCGTTGAGGTTGGCAGATCGGTTGACAATCTTCCTTAATATATATTCGATGAGTACATAATTCAGGAGATATTCCTTTCATATATATGTAATCCCATGCGAATGCTTCTTTATTTTCCCGAAGTAACTTCATTAATTGTTGTGTTTCAGCATCTGTCAGATTAGGGTTTATGTTTAGTGTTTTGCCAGGTTCAATTTCTACTGGTATGCTTTTAGAGGAGATGGTGTTAGATGTTTGAGGTGGGCTTTCCAAGTTGATGTTTTCTTGATTATCAGACTCCAACAATGCAGTTAGTTGGTTATGAGTTTCTGGAGTCACAGAGGAGGGTTCACAAATAAAATTATTAATTACTTCATCCTCGGTAGAGTCTTTCAGGCTTAGGGCTTGTCCAATAGTCAAAAGGGGTTGAGTAGGTTGATCATCAAAATCTACCCATACAAAATTATCATTATTAATCAGGGGTGTAGCGTGAGGGTAGAGGGTAAGTTGTTTGGTTTCATAACCATTTTAAATTGTCATTGAGCCTGATCTATAGCAGATAAAAGCATCTGTTGTGGCTAGCCAAGGTCTACCCAAAATTAGAGGGTGGCCCCCCAACTTTGTTTTGGGTTGTAGTACCATAAAGTCAACTGGATAATTCCAGGATTCCACAGAGATACTAAGGTCTTCAATGACTCCTTATGGTTTAATTTTGGATTGGTCAGCCAATTCTAGGATAGTTGGGGTGTCTCTAACTTCATTTTGCAATTGTAGCAGTTGTAAGGTTTCCAGAGTCATGATATTTATAGCGGCACCTAGGTCTACCAGGACTCGAGGGATTATCGTTTTTCCAACTTGTACTATAACGGAAGGGTGGCCGAGATCACCATATTTAACTGGGGGAGTTTTACCTGACATTAGTGCAGACAAGTCTCCCATAACATGGACTGTAATGGGATCCTTAGTTTTCCTACCAGGATTTTTAACACAAATGTCTCGCATTGTCCTGGCATAGATTGGTACGTCTCGGAGTTCTTGTAGTATAGGAATTTTGACATATAAATTTTGTAATTCCCCTAGAAGATTGAAGGCTGGTGGTTCAGGAATTTTAGTCAAGGCTAAACGCTCAGGAAATGGTGGTTTTGATGTTTTAGCAACATTGTTAGAGGATGATTGTACCTCTTCAGGTACATCATGATTTTTTGTTTCCTCTTTATCAGAAGAGGTAACATCAGCTATGGTAGGTTCCACTATTCTCCCAGATCGTAGATGAATATCGTTGCATTGCACAGGGAGAAGAGAAAGTGTAGGCTGGTTGTAAATATCAATGCACTACACAGCTTTATTATTTGGGTTAGGGTTAGGTTGTACAGGTAGTTGGGGTCTCATCGTTTGATTGTTTGGGGGAGTACCTGCTAGTAAGGAGAGTGGTTGTAGGAATTGTGATTGAGGTAATTGATTTTGGAAGGAGGGTTGTTGTCCTCTCCAATTTTGATTCCATTGGTTATGAAATGGTTGTTGTTGCTGCGGAGGCCAAGGGGTCCACATTGATGGATCAACAAAGGGTGGGTTAGTTTGTTGCATGGGTGGGTAAGTTTGTTGCATGGGTGGGCAATTCATTTGATTAGTGTATTGCATTTGATTATAGGGGGGTCACTCATTTGATTGAAAGAAGGATAATTATTCCAACGATTAGAAGATGCAAATGGCATGTTAGGATTCATACCTTGTCCCCGTGGTTTCCATTGCCTCCTCTGTGTCAATAGATAGATAGATTCATCTTCTTCGTCCGTTGGTTATAATGTTGCCTTGATCCCTGGTAAATATGGACAATGTTGGGTATCATGATCTTTATCATAGATGGTGCAGATTGTCTTTTTTTCCATTGGACATTCTCTTCGTGGGTGCTTATCTCTGCATTGAGAACAAAATATGGACAGGGTTACTTCTGCTTCTGCTTGATTTTTCTTAATCTGCAGGGTGTCAATTTGTGAGGCAAAAGAGATTAACATATCAGTTTTAAAACCTTCAAGTAAATTAACTATCTCAGCTCTTGTTGCTCCCCCACTGGCTGATTTTTGGACTCTTGAAAATGTGGTGTCCCTGTTGTTTGATCTATTTCTTGAAGCTCCTCTTGAACATCTTTTGCATAAATTAACAATTTCATCGTATGATTCCTTAGATATGTCCCCTTTTCCAAGCATATTCAACATATCTAGACAGTCATCCCTCACTCCTTTTAATAATATAGTTTTGAGAATATCTTTACTTACATTGGGGTGATTGGATCTTTGTAGATTATACTGTAGCCTTTCTACAAAGTCCTCTAGATTCTCATCCTCTTTCTGCATCATCTTAAATAGCTCCTCCCTATTTCCTCTTGTTCGGCAATAGTCCTGGTATTTGTTTAGGAATTTCTATTTCATTTGGTCC
Organism: Picea engelmannii; assembly: GCA_009831015.1. Classification (NCBI taxonomy): domain Eukaryota; kingdom Viridiplantae; phylum Streptophyta; class Pinopsida; order Pinales; family Pinaceae; genus Picea; species Picea engelmannii. The sequence goes on along the minus strand of ML786490.1, from coordinate 320,885 downwards.
CATGTTGTGATTACATGGCCTCCAAGACTCATAAACCATCTTAGTGCATTCCCTTTTAGTGTTGCTGGAAGTAACTTTAGTTTTTGAGCATTAGAAATGTAATCATAACTTCTGCATAATATATCAAACTCAAAAAGAAATTCATCAGGATCTTCTGAAGACAAACCATGAAAATTAGGTACTGCTGAGAGTGGAATGTTTTTCATGGGGGCTACTCCTCTAGGGATATCGCCAATAGGAAATCCTAACATGGAGAAAGAGTTTTCATCATTTACCTCTCCTTCAGGACCTGCCTGTTCTTCGTGATGCAATTCTTCATTGTACTCATCCATGTTTTCCTCTGTCTGCTCCCTTGTTGCACTTGCTCTATTCTCAATGTCTCCTACTGGCTTCTGGACTGTCTCAGGACTCCAAAATTCTTTCCCTGTTTCAAAGTTCGCTTGAAATGAAGGTTGGGACTTTTGTTTCCGAAGGTTTGGTCGTTGAGCGGCAGATTAAGACTTTGATAAAATATCGTCAATGTAAGTCTTTATTCCTACTTTTCCTTTTCCCTTGCCACATGTAGGGTCAGTATCTTTGGGGTTTGATGCAACCTCGTGCCCTCTACGGCACAGTCGCTTTCACCAGGACCTTCACTTCCCACGGGCCCGAAGAACTCAACGGTTCTTCCCTCTCTTCCTATCGGATTCTCTGCACCCACAGTTCTCTCCTCTCTACTCTCTTTTTCTCCACTTCATGGAATCAGGACTTCGCCTCTCAGCTACCAACCACTCGAGATTTCAGCTCCCGATATCCGACGCGCCGAGATTCCGAGACTCACGATCTCGCGATCTCGCGGTTTCGCTTCTCGCAAGTCCAGAGTAACTCCACTTCGACTTCCGAGGCCCGAGTCGCCGATACCCAAGTATTGCTACCTTATCCCATCATGAGTTCGCGACTTATGAAACCAGTTGCTTGGCTTTCAACTCCCGAGGCCCAACATTCCGAGGTCACGTGCTACCAGTCCCTCTGAAAATCGATGACTCCCACAAAATATGGAAATCGCTACTCGCGGTATCGACGTGCATGCAACTCTTTCACTCACCAACCCCGATATGTCGATATGCGATAGCAAGTGGGTTCTACTTGCGCTTGAAGGTTAACTCTCTCCCTGAAATTCAATTCGTTGATTCTCTTCCTCTTGAAGAGTCCTTCGCTCCGAAACTGCTCCCGTTCGGGCTTCACCTGGGTCTGTTCCACAATACTTGTAAGGAACTCTCCCTCCCGAGCTTTCACCAACTTTCTACTCAGAACCACTTTAAATTCAATTCTTCCATAAAATCACATACGCGGCATATGAAAGAAGTAAATAATAGGAAGCAAATATGCAAAGGCACAATGCCAACAACACACAGAAAATAAACATGTCCATGGAATTTAACCATGGCTCTCATGTTCTTCTCTTCCTAGGCTTGCCTTTGAGACTTCAATTCAAACTGCACTTCACCTGCATGGTTCAAATAACTCATCATGACTTCTGAGCAAACAAAGATGAGGGTTTAACTTTCCAGCCTCCTCAACGCACTCTATGCAGAGGTATTCCACTGCACTCTATGCAGGAATCTCCTAGCTTAAACAGAGAAATGATTGAAACTCATTCTCTCATTCCCTCAGATTTCGAACTTGCCATGCAATCACATATGCAGCATATAGACAATAAGCAAAACAAGAAGCAAATATGCAACAGAATAATATCAACAACACACAGAGAATAATCACAGCCATGAAATTGAATCAAAGCTTTACTGTTAATTCAATATCTATACATGGGGATTCTTCACCAGTTCTCTGAGTTTCTCTCCTTCTCCTTCTTAAAAAATGCTAATGCTGAATAATAATCTCAATTATACAAAGGAGGGTGCCTATATTCGTTTTCCCTCCCGAAAGTAAAACTGTCTAATCTACAGTTAATTCCTATCTAACATCATTAAAACTATTAAATGCCTTCCTATATATAATATAATACAAGTGCGCTTGGCTTTGAATGCCTTCATTTAAATGGAGGCGCAACAACTTTCCAAAGTATTTCAAAATATATGTGCTAGCGTTGTCCAGATGTATGTTCTTTACCCTTCATGTGCTGGCTCGCTTGATGAAGTGTGGATGCTCCTGCATCATACTCCTCGGCTCAAAAGGTTTCATGGGCTCCTGTCCACGAGATCCTGCACAGTGTGACCATGCTTCTGTATGACTACCTCTGTTTCCCAGCTAGCATCCTCCACTGGGTGATCTTTCCATTTTACCAGGTATTCAAAATACTGCTTCCGCCTGGTGTTCTTCCCTCTATGCTTATCCAGTATGCACTCCATCTGTGGTTTCTGTGCGACTGGTAATTGTTTCTGCCACTGGATCGTTGGTTCCTCCTTTCCAGTGCCTGCTTTATCAGCCCTTATGGGTATAACTCCGAAATATTGAAAATCAGAGATATCCCGATGCCCTCTGGCAATTCAAGCTCATATGCATTCTCTCCGAACTTTCTCAGGACTTTGCACGGTCCGATCTTCTTCATCTTGAGCTTATTGTATTTTCCCCTCGGGAACCTTTCTTTCCTCAGGTGCGCCAGAACCGTGTCTCCAACTTCAAACTGAAGTTGTCTCTTCCTCTGATCGGCTCTGCGCTTATACTCCTGGTTCACCTTCATCAGTCACTGCTTCACCTGCATGTGAAGTTCTTGCATTACTTCAGCGAATTCTTCAGCTCTCGCGCTGCTAGTCTTAGCCTGTCCTGGCTCCCTGAGCTCAGACACTCCCCTCGGATGTGTTCCATACAAAATTTGAAATGGACTCTTACCTGTACTCCGATTCACCGAATCGTTGTACGCGAATTCTGCTTGTGGTAAGATCTGATCCCAACTGGTGTGATGCTCTGCCACTAGGCTTCTCAACAGATCCCCCAAGCTTCTGTTGACTACTTCGGTCTGCCCATCTATTTACAGATGGTAAGCAGAACTGAATGCCAAGTTGGTCCCTAGTTTCTTCCATAGTGTCCTCCAAAAGTGACCTATGAACTTCATGTCCCGATCCGAGACTATGATTCTCGGTAATCCATGCAACCGCACAATCTCTTTGAAAAACAAATTTGCGATGTGGGTTCCATCGCTGGTCTTATGACACGGAATGAAATGTGCCATCTTTGAGAACCTGTCCACCACTACAAAAATGGAATCAACTCCTTGTTGTGTTCTTGGCAAACCCAATACAAAGTCCATGCTAATGGATTCCCATGGCCTCTCGGGTATGGGCAATGGCTGATAGAACCCTGTGTTCTATTTTCGGCCCTTCACATGTTGACATATCCTGCACCTGTCAACAAATCGCTTTACATCAGCGTGCATGCCAGGCAAATAATAAGATTCGCTCAGCTTGGCGAATGTCTTATCATGTCCAAAGTGACCTGCTAAGCCCCCACTGTGTTTTTCTCTCACCAAATTATCTCTCATAGAGCAATCTGGAATGCACAATTGATTTCCTTTGAACATCAATCCATCCTGAATCAGGTAGTCAATCCACGGACTCCTATCCCTGAGAACTGGGTTCTCGGCTGCCTCGTATGCCTCGCCGAAGTATGCGTCACCTGCATACATATCTTTTAAATTTTCAAAACCCAAGGTTTTGACTTTGAACTCCTGCAGCAACAAACATTTCCTGCTCAAGGCATCAGCCACATTGTTCGCAGTCCCCGAAATGTTCTTTATCACAAACGTGAAATTCTGCATGTACTCTACCCACTTCGCATGCTTCTGGTTCAACTTCTCCTGTTGACTCACGAACTGCAATGCGTGATTATTGCTGTATAAAACGAATTCCTTGGGTACTAAGTAATGCCTCCACTTCTTTAATGCCTGGATGATGGCATAGAACTCTTTGTCGTACATGGAGTACTTCATCTTGGCATCATCCAACTTCTCGGTGTAATATGCAACAGGTCTGTCATCCTGACTCAAGACCCCTCCAACATCATACCCACTGGCATCACACTTCACTTGGAAGGTCTTCTGAAAATCCGGCAGCACCAGAATTGGCTGCTCAGTAATCTTTCGCTTCAACAAATTGAAGCTCCTTTCAGCCTCTACTGTCCAATGAAAAACCTTATGCCACTTCTTTACTGTGTCCATCATTGTTGCGCTAATTCCACTAAAATTTCGAATGAACTTTCGGTAGAATCTAGCCAGTCCATGAAAGCTCCTTACCTCAAAAACATTCCTCGGTGATGGCCAATTCCTGATTACCTCGACTTTCTCAGGATCCATCTTCAATTTGTTTGCTGAGATTACAAAACCCAAATAAATGAGTTATGTCTGCATGAAGGAACACTTCTTCACGTTGATCAGCAACTTCTCCCACTGTAATCTTCTCATCACAGTGGCTAAATGCCTCAAGTGTTCGACCCTTGTCTTGCTGAATATCAGTATGTCGTCTAAGTACACAACCACAAATTTGCCAATGAATTCCCACAGGACTTCATTCATCAGCCTCATAAATGTGCTTGGCGCATTTGTCAAGCCAAACGGCATGACCAGCCATTCGTACAAACCCTCGTTTCTTTTGAATGTTGTCTTCCACTCATCTCCCTCTCGCATCCGGATCTGATGATATCCACTCTTGGGATCTATATTTGAAAAGTAATTTTCCCCACTTAGGCAATCCATCAGATCATCCATTATCGGCAGTGGAAACCTGTATCTGATGGTGATTTTATTTATCGCCTTGGATTCTGTACACATCCTCCAACCTCCATCCTTCTTCGGACTCAGCACTGTCGGAACAACACATGGACTAAGACTTTCTCTGACCAGTCCTTTATCCTGCAGATCCTGAACCTGCCTCTTGACCTCTTCATTCTCCTGGGGTGTCAACCTATACGCTGCCTTATTTGGCAAACTTGCTCCAGGTATGAGGTCAATGTGGTGACTCACACTCCTCATCGGTGGAAACGAACGAGGTAGTTCGTCCACGATGATATCAGCGAACTCTCCAAGTAGTTCCTAAATCTCCTCTGGCAAGTCGTCCACTCTTGTGCTTGTCAGGACAATTTTCGGTTTCCTGACAACAAAGAATTGTGGATCTTCATTCTTCTCTAGCTCTGTGAGAAGCTCTTTCCCACTCATGAGAAGTATCGTGCTGGTTACTTCCGGCTCCACCTTGTTATCCTTCCCCGGAAGCAATGTATGTGTTCTTCCATCCTTATCCAAGGTATATGTGTTCATCCTCCCATCATGAACCACATTTCTATCATACTGCCATGGTCTACCCAATAAAACATGACAGACATCCATGGGAATGACATCACACAGAATTTTATCCTTATAATCACCCATTTTAAATTCAACCAAGCACTGTCTCGTAAGACATACCTAGTGTCCTTTCTGTATCCATGTCACTTTGTATGGACTCGGGTGTCTGTTCGTCTTCAGCTCCAGCTTCTCCACCATCTCGGTCGAAATGAGATTATCGGTGCTTCCGCTGTCCACTATGACCTTGCATTTCTAGCCCTTGGTCTTGCACGTGGTTCAGAACAGTCTGCATCTTTGAGCTGTGTCCTCCACCTCCTTCTCGGGTTTCAAGAGAAATTTATGCATTGTCAGTGACTTCCCACTTCCAGTGTCTTCATCCTCCACATCACGCCTCTGCGCCTCAGCGATGTGAGCTTTTCCTCTGTCCATTTTCCTGTCTGGACAGTCCACGGCTTTGTGACCGTCTTTACCACACGTAAAACATGTGATAATTCCTCCTCTGCCTCTTCCTCTACCTCGGGTACAAGGAATTACATTTGTGTCAGCATATCCGCCACCCTGCTCGGTATGCTGCCTCCTCGGCTCAAAATTTTGCTGCCTTTGTTCAAATTGTGGCTGCCTCTGTTGTGAAGTATCACCTCTCTCAACTCTACCCTGAGGCTTCTGAGTTCTCTCTTGGGCAACCACCTTTCCCCTGGGCTGGCTCCTGCCTTGCCCTCACTGTCCTTACTTGTGGCTCAGCTTCTCTTCAGCCTTCAGAGCCATCTGGTACGCATCCTCAACTGTTCGGATGGTTAGCATGATAAATTCATCCTGAATGTCATACCTGAGACCATTCAGGTATCTCACCACCTTTTCATCATCACTCTCCCGATGACCAGCTCGAATGTTGAGCTTGTAGAACTCCTCGGTGTACTCTTTCACCGTCATCAACTTCTGCCTCAGGTTCTACATGCACCTGAACAGTGTGATCTGGTAATCTCTCAGAATGAAATTCGCCTTTATCTTGGCGATCATCCTGTCCTAGCTCTTAATCTTTTGTTTGCCTTTGCAGCGCCTATCTGCCTGCAATTCATATCACCATAAGGCTGCATGTCCCTTCAGCTTTGTGACAGCGTGCCTTATCTTCTTGTCCTCTTCGATATCCTCGTAATCGAAGTAGGTGTCGAGTGCTCGGATCTAATCCAGCAACTCCTGTACATTTAGACTCCCCTCATAGACAGGAATGCCCATCCTTTTCTTTGAGCTCATTCTCGAAATGGCTCTAATCAGCCTTTCGATTGATGCATCCTCTACTGTAACTTCTTCTTCGGCATGTCCAACTTCCTATTCAACTTCGGAATCGCTGAACTCTCCTGCACCGACTCCATGTCTCTACGCAGTCTCCATCTGCTCGAGCCTTGCTCGGAGATCTTGCATCTGTCTTTCTATCTCTAGGTTCCCTGTCGGTCTACCCCTTCTTCGGGCATCCCCGTCCTCACGATCAGGTGACTGCCTTTCTCTCCTGGGCGGCATTATGGAACCTATTTCTTTCTGCTACGTGATAAAAGAGAACTCTTTACGGCTCTGATACCACTCTGACGCAACCTCGTGCCCTCGACGACACAGTCGCTTTCACCAAGACCTTCACTTCCCACGGGCCTGAAGAACTCAATGGTTCTTCCCTCTCTTCCTATCGGATTCTATGCACCCACAGTTCTCTCCTCTCTACTCTCTTTTTCTCCACTTCGAGGAATCGGGACTTCGCCTCTCGGCTACCAACCACTCGAGATTTCAGCTCCTGATATCTGACACGTCGAGATGCCGAGACTCACGATCTCGCGATCTCGTGGTTTCTCTTCTCGCAAGTCCAGAGTAACTCCACTTCGACTTCCAAGGCCCAAGTCGCTGATACCCAAGTATCGCTACCTCGTCCCCTCATGAGTTCACGACTTATGAAACCAATTGCTTGGATTTCAACTCCCGAGGCCTGACATTCCGAGGTCACGTGCCATCGGTCCCTCTGAAAATCGACGGCTCCCACAAAATCTGGAAATCGCTACTTGCGATATCGACGTGCATGCAACTCTTGCACTCGCCAACCCCGATATGTCGATATGCGATAGCAAGTGGGTTCTACTTGCGCTTGAAGGTTAACTCTCTCCCTGAAATTCAAGTCATCGATTCTCTTCCTCTTGAAGAGTCCTTCGCTCCAAAACTGCTCCCGTTCGGGCTTCACCTGGGTCTGTTCCACAATACTTGTAAGGAACTCTCCCTCCTGAGCTTTCACCAACTTTCTACTCAGAACCACTCTAAATTCAATTCTTCCATAAAATCACATACGCGGCATATGAAAGAAGTAAATAACAGGAAGCAAATATGCAAAGGCACAATGCCAACAACACACAGAAAATAAACATGTCCATGGAATTTAACCACGGCTCTCCTGTTCTTCTCTTCCCAGGCTTGCCTCTGAGACTTCAATTCAACCTGCACTTCACCTGCACGGTTCAAATAACTCAGCACGACTTCTGAGCAAACAAAGATGAGGGTTTAACTGTCCAGCCTCCTCAACGCACTCTATGCGGAGGTATTCCACTGCACTCTATGCAGGAATCTCCTAGCTTAAACAGAGAAACGATTGAAACTCATTCTCTCATTCCCTCAGATTTCGAACTTGCCATGCAATCACATATGCAGCATATAGACAATAAGCAAAACAAGAAGCAAATATGCAACAACATAATATCAACAACACACAGAGAATAATCACAGCCATGAAATTGAATCAAAGCTTTACTATTAATTCAATATCTGTACATGGGGATTCTTCACCAGTTCTCTGAGTTGCTCTCCTTCTCCTTCTTAAAAAATGCTAATGCTGAATAATAATCTCAATTATACAAAGGAGGGTGCCTATATTCGTTTTCCCTCCCGAAAGTAAAACTGTCTAATCTACAGTTAATTCCTATCTAACAACATTAAAACTATTAAATGCCTTCCTATCTATAATATAATACAAGTGTGCTCATCTTTGAATGCCTTCATTTAAATGGCGGTGCAACAACTTTCCAAAGTATTTCAAAAATATATGTGCTGGCGCTATCCAGTTGTATGTTCTTTGTCCTTCACGTGCTGGCTTGCTTGATGAAGTGTGGATGCTCCTGCATCAGGGTTTCCATGTCCTTTCATGCAATCTTTGTATCTGAAAAATCATAAGTGCTTTTGAAATCTATAATTACCTTCCCCGACAACGACGCCAAAATGTTGGTCACTATAATTTCTTAATTAATTCAAACAATCAAGTGCTACATAAATTGTCAACCCAGGGAAGTCTGTTTATTTCTAAGATAACCACACACTATATATGCTCAATTCCAAAAGCAACTTAGAGTTGTAGTAAAGGAAACTATATTAATCACACTTGCCTTGAATGAACTGAAGTTTTAGTTTGAATTACATAAAAGAAAACTACTTATTGCATAGCTTAAAGAGATGATCAATATAAAGAATCCTGGATTACATTGAAATAACAACTGCAATATGAAAGAACAACTATTCTATAACCAGAGAACATGACCCTATGCCTAAGCAGGAACTTCAACACTTTATTTCTGAAGAACACACTTTCATGAACTCATTAATGCATAGGAGGCTAACTCTATCTAACAGAGAACAAGACCCTTTAATTCCTTCCTTTAAGCAAGAACCTTTAACCCAATCTCTGATTAGCACACTTGTGAAAATAACTGAAAACTAATTCTACAGAGAACAGGACCCTTTAATCTCTTCCATTAAGCACGAACCTTTAACCCAGTCTCTGAAAATAACTGAAAGCTAACTAATTCTACAGAGAATATGACCCTTTAATTCCTTCCATTAAGCAGGAACCTTTAACCCAGTCTCTGATTAGAACACTCGTGAAAATAACTGAAAGCTAACTAATTCTACAGAGAACAGGACCCTTTAATTCCTTCCATTAAGCAGGAACCTTTAACCTAGTCTCTGATTAGCACACTTGTGAAAATAACTGAAAGATAACTAATTCTACAGAGAACAGGACCCTTTAATTCCTTCCATTAAGCAGGAACCTTTAACCTAGTCTCTGATTAGCACACTTGTGAAAATAAATGAAAGCTAACTAATTCTACAAAGAACAAGACCCTTTAATTCCTTCCATTAAGTAGGAACCTTTAGCCCAGTCTCTGATTAGAAAACCTCATAAAATCATCACACAAGATTGCTAATTAAAATGATTATGAACTTCGCGAAAATAATGTAACATTCACTAAAGCAAAGTTCCTAACAAGACAGAGTTCAGTAGTGTTTCAGCAAAGAAAAATTCATAAAAAGTAGTGTTTCAGCAAGACAAAAGTTAATCAAGGCATAAATAGAAATTACACTAACACACTATAAAACTAATGAGTGAATCTTGTGAAGAAGGTGGGCCCTCCCTTCTCACAAGATTCCCCTAAGACGAAAAGGCTAGAGAAGGATGCTCAAAACAGTCTTTTATTCATCTATCAATGGATCATATTACAATCTAGAAAATGAAGTACGTCCCTCTCTCTGAAGCTTTCTTAATACATAAAACTTGGGATCCTTCGAATGATGATTTCCTCTTATTTAAAGAGGGAACCCCTTCGATACAATTGATCAAAAATTACAGATGTATATCTGAGTCCTATTCTTAGTCAGATCGACTTTATAAACCATAATAGGATGTCCTAGTCTCACGCAACATAATGCTATTACAAGTGTTGAATAAGATGTTGTTGTTATGGCTGGAGTAACAGTTCTTTCTCATTGCTGCTGATGCTGTTTCAGCACCGCAAATCGCGCGTTGTTTCAGCCACGGGATTTGCGCTCTTGATTGTTTCAGCATTCTCATGTAGGAGAGATGGTTGGTTCTTGGCTCACAGTGCAACTATTGTAGAGTTGTTGTTGACCGCTGACTGTGTAACGGCTTCCTTTGTGTTTCACCATCGTGACCATGAATTGTGTAACAACTTCCTCAACATCGTCGATCTTCTGTGTTTCAGCATCTGCGATCCTGGACTGTGTAACAGCTCTATGTTTCAGCATCTGCGACCCTGGACTGTGTAACAGCTTTGTATTTCAGCATCTACGACCTTGGACTGTGTAACAGCTTCTGTGAATTGTTATTTCAACAACAGGCCTCAAATGTTAATCTGCGGTTTGAACTATTTCAGCACTTATACATTTCTATTCAATGGTTAAGTACGAGAGTGATGTAAAATATTATGCAAAACAGATTAAACGTATAGTAATGAAATGGGACATTGTATACCTTTGGAATGATCAGATAGAGTGATAATATGAGTTTAAATGTGGGTGATCAAAAGTGTAATAGTGGCAAAAAGTATGGGCAAAAAGGTACATTGTGTGGTCCTAACAGTTAGAAAGATGTAGGCAGTGCCAGATTTCATTAAACATAAAAGACTGTATATTTGAAACACCATTTGGGATATTATTGGGCCATATAGTATGAAAAAAGGGTTTACTAGTATATCCTACAAATATTGCAGTAATTGTTAACTTACCATCACCCAAAATAGTCTGTCAACTAAGAGAGACATTGGGACACACGGGATACTACAAAAATTCTATCAAAGGTTACACGCAGATTACCGCACCAATGGAGAAACTAATAAGAAAGGATACAAAGTTTCAATGGAACGACGATTTTCAACACGGTCTAGATACACTGAAAGAAAAGATGGTCACCACACCAATACTAGTATTTCCAGACTGGGAAAATACATTCCACGTACATGTAGATGCATTGGCCATAGTACTTGGAGCTATATTAGCGCAACCAAGAGCGGGATATTTGGATCACCCTATCAAATTTGTGAAAAGAAAGATATCAGAATCATAACAGAACTATAACACCATAGAGAGGGAAGGCATAGCTATGGTCTACGCACTGCAGAAGTTCAGACATTACTTATTGGTAAAACACTTTAAGATATTCACAGATCACTCAACCCTTAAATACCTAGTCAATAAGCTATGTTGGGGGGGAGAATCTATCGATGGTTACTACTATTTTAAGAATTTGATTTTGAATTAATAGTTAAGCCAAGGAAATTGAATGCAGGACATGATCACCTATCAAAGTTCACAAATAGAGATGAACCTATGAAGTTAGAGGACAACTTCCTGGACGCACAATTATTTTCATTCCATATCGTTGATGAATATAACACCGTGCAGAAGAAAAACCTGGTATTCCAATTTGGATAATATCAACTGATTGCAGGACACTTATACAAAATGGGTGGAGATAGACTCTTGCGAAGATATGTGTTAGAACAAAAAATACCAATATTTTTAGTAGAATCCCATGACAGAATAGTAGGAGGACATTATGCAGGTAAAGATATTGTGCAGAAGGTATAGTGCGCAGGACTATGGCGGTCGACCATTCACATAGACTTGAAGGAGTACTACCAAAGATGTGATGTCTTTCAAAGGGTTGGTAAACCTAATAGAAGGGATGAGATGCCATTATGGCCATAGGTAACATTGTAGACATTCGTTAAATGGGAAATAGACTTTGTGGGACCAATCAACCCACCAACAAAAATAACAGGATCAAGGTACATTATGACTACGATAGACTACTTGAGAAGATGGGTGGAAGAAGAACTAGTGAAGGATTGCAGTGCAGAAACAACAAAACACTTTCTATTAGAGAAAGTAATCACTAGATTTGGGTTCCCAAGAGTTTTGATGAGGGACCAAGGCACACACTTCATTAAAAACACTATGAATGCTATGAATGAAGAGTTTGAATTCCATCATCAGAAGAGCACACCATATCACCCACAGGAAAATGGCACAGCAGAAACATTTAACAAAATCCTTGAGAATGCACTAACAAAGATCTGTAATGTCAACAGGGATGACTGGGACCTCAAAATACTAGCATTATTACGGGCATACAGGACCACGTGCATGAAGTTAACAAGGTACAGGCCATTTAAACAGGTATATGGCCAAGAAGCAATGGTTCCATTAGAATTTGTGGTACACAGTTTGTGCATAGGAGCAATTAAACACATGATGGAACAAGGCGTAGTACAGGAGAGAATAATCCAGTTGATGACCATGGAGGAATATTGGATCCTAGCAGGGTTCCACCAAAAAGTTTAGAAAGCAAGGGACAAATCTTGGCATCACAGACACATCAAGAAGAAAACTCTCAAGGAAGAATATTTAGTGTTGATGTATGGTAAAAAATCTATTAAGCACCCATGAAAACTCAGAATGCACTGTTTATGACCATACAAAGTAAAATATTTCACATATGGGGGAGTCGTATAGTTGAAATACTTTGCAGGTGAAAAACTCAGAGGGATGATCAATGGCAGTCGACTGAAGTTGTACAAGGACAGTCGACCACCCACAACTTGAAAGTCACCGTGCAGTAAAAAAAAAAAAAACAGGATATTAAACGGTACCAACAAAGGTACAATGCACTCAAAGGAGAAGAATTACACACACTAGGAATACAAACCCGGGGATGTAAAACCAATGATCCGTCCAAAATGGAAACAAGTGAGAAAATTAAAGATGATAAGATTAGTACTAAACGACGAAGGTATGCATAATTCAATGTCATAAAGGATCGACGGGACGTCGCATTAATCATCCCAACTGGAGACGACGAAGGAGAGTAATGGAATGTACAAAGGAAACAAAGTTTCATTGAATCCATAATAAAGTTATATTCTTCAACAATATTCATACGATGCCCATACGAACCATGGAAGCAAGAGAAAACAACTTATTGCGAGACTGGAAAACACAGAGAGTGATAAAGCCTATGGAGCACAAAGTGAAGTTCAAAGATATTATAAATACCATTGAAATCATCGAAAGATAGAAATTCACCACCATGGAACCACCCAAGCAAGAAGAACCAAGAAATACTACCAAACAATCCAGATTTAGAACCAGGGCATAGGTACAATTGCAGGAAAGTGAACAACAGTTGTCGAAGTTTGTCAATGTCGATGAAATCTCATCACCAGATACAACACTGATGAACCCCACACCTATGGTAGAAGAAAACCAACAGCCAGCACCTAAGGTCATGAATGTGGATATGTCGGTAGAGGAACAAGAGCAACAGAACCACGGCACAGAAAACCTAGCACAACCAGAGAACCCTAAAGGAGCTCTGAGAATCAATGGGACAACTACAAATTAGGAAGCAACAATGGATCCAAATGAATCTCAAAAAATTGTGTCAGACCACCCATAGGAAGGATAAGTGGAATATGTCATGGGCTGGCCAGAATGGTATGCCGAAGAATGATCGATGGAGGTTGGAACCTTGAGTCAGCCACTATTGAAAAAGGACAAGCACAAGGTACCTAGGTCACCACACAAGCAAATCGACGCAGCCATTGTTTTTTTGCATATACCAAAAGGGGTACAAGTGAAATCATACTTTCTAGGTTATGATGAGAAACTAAAATACTCAAACCACAATGTAACAAAAACAAAAAAATTTCTGGAGTTCGCAAAGAAATTCTACCTACAGAGTGTGGGTATGGATGCATTTGGGGTACTGGCTAATCAACCACTCTAGTGCGCAACAGTATTGGCCAAAATGGGGATTTTAGGTCTGATATAGCTACCACACTTTGGCAGAGGACAACACGTAAGCAATTGCATCAAAAAATTGATGGTGGTCACACATGGCGGGGATATATGGATGGACAAGCTCGTCTTGATAGACATAGATCTCATTGCGCACATTAAAAGGATACCATACTGAGGCATATATCCCATGCAATTTATTGACGACAAAATAAAGGAGAAAGAACTTGCGGAATATATGAAAAAGAAATATGGCATTGGCAGGGGGATGCGAGGAATCATCATCAAAAGGATCAATGATGTCATGACACAAATGGCCATAAAAATCATGGCCTGCAAGATGCTAAGAAAATTCCACAAGGAGGAAGTCTTGAATAGGGTCGTCACAGTTGTGGCACAATGTGCCGAGGGAACCACAGTTAGCTGGGCACCCTATCTTTTGAATTTGTTTTTGGATGACTGGAAGGATGTGTAGGATCTAGGAACAAAATTTCATTACTCATGGCTTCTCATGATGATAGCCATTATGGGATGGAAGGAACCAAAATATGTATTATTCACCACCAGAACCAAACCTAATCATGGAGAGAGGTATTTATCGCTTGGTGCCACGTCAGTCACTAGGAACATAAATATGAATGCATCCATATTCAAAGGATATCTACACGATCTATAGGAGGCCATCGCGAACCTCTGGAGAATAACACCACAGGATGTCATGTACTATCGAAACATCTCCAACTTCAATACCAGTTGACATGTGATGTGGATATAGGCATGGAAGTACCCCAACAACTTGTGGCTACAATTGCACTACTGCATCACAGAGGGAGGCATCTAAATGGTTATTAGGGATTGGGAAGATGACTGGAATATCATAGTCCTCACCCAAGACATACCTACAAGGATTGCAGAGCAGGAGGTAGGGTAGGAACAAACACAGCCTTAGGAAGTCCCAGTTCCCAAGAAACCAAAGACGGTCCAGACCAAAACAAAGAAGATGAAAGAAGGGACAACTAAGACAAGGACCCAAAATGAGAAGAAGAATAGTACGCAGTCGGCCCAAGTACAATATAAACAGGCCAAGGCAGCCAGGGGATTACACCAAGTTCCAATCCAAAATAACCAGGCCTGAATAAGAGGCCAACTAATCAGATGGGGGGTGCGTGCAAGAAGATGAAGGCACATGGAACACCTTCAAAATACATGATCATGGAGGATGATGCAGAAATGATAGCCCAAATGGTTCAGGATTGTAAATTCGAGGATTTTGAGAATGTTGTGCACCACAGGGACATAATTCAAGAAGAGTTTCCATACATGTGATAGCTCGGCAAGAATATAGGGGAAGTGCATTTAGAGGGAAACAACATATAAATAGGGTTGTCAACATCACAGACAAGAGAAGAACCTGAAGCAAGTGAGCAAGATATAGTCCACATAATACTGCAGTCGAGTGCAACATTCCACATTACACCCAGCATGTTACGCATGGACGTGATCATGGGGAAGACACCCCTAAAGGACTTATCTCAACTCCAATTGGTATTGTCACGGATACCATCCAAAGTTGTACACAAATTATAGTTTAGCATTACCCAATAAGTACAGTCGCATGCACACATAAACATAGTTGAATTATAGTAGGAAAAGGACAAATGGGATGCGCTTGAATTGATATATGAGTAGGCCAATATTGAGACCCAAGAGGAGAGGGAGCATGCGAGAATATTGGAGCAAAAGGTAGTCAAAAGTTATGATAAGATTCCAAAAACCATGTAGAGGGACGAACTCACAGCAACAGAGAATATTGATCAGATTACGCAGTAAATCAATCAATATCAGAAGGAGATCGAGAATATCCATGAGTAGTTCACACCTACTAATCCACTAGAGGTAAGGGAGCAAAGGAAGCAAGAGGCAATAGAGTAGCTATAGGAGATAGAGCAACAGATCAGCGCAGCCACCAACTTGTTTGATAAAGCAACACAACTTTGGATGAAGCTAGAAGAGGATCAACAAGTCCAACAATGGGACAAGGAAGAAGAAAGGATAATCGCAACTATCCAAGACCTCAAGCAGAGGAAGAAGACAATTTCCATCACAGAGTGCATCAAAGGGGCACAGGATATGAATAAAATACAAGTAGAACTCACCACTACGCAAACGCAGAAAAAATTGCTTTAGGTTCAAATGGAATTGCTTCAAGAGAGAGTGGTAGAAGTAATTGCACAGGAAGAGGAAGCCAATACATATATGGAACAGACCCATGCAAAGTGCGCAGGGTTAATCAGTGATGATATTGCAGTCCAGATAGTAGACGCACTCAAGGAGAAAACTGAGAAGGCTCAAACACAAGAGTGGAGCTCAAGGAGAAGTTCCAGGCGATCACCAGGGAGATCGACGAAGTGCACAAAGTTTAGTTGGCTCAAGATGAGCCACATGTCCATGTTGGGGGCCTATTGAAAGAAGACCAAAGAAAAAAGAAAGGTGATTTTGGGAAAGAAGGAATGCATGAGGGAAGCGAGAGATGGAAGGAAGAGAAACACATGCACATGCATGGAAGACCTAACCATGTCAGGGTTAGGGTTTTTGCAACACATTGTAATGGATGGTGAGCCAAGAACATATAAATATAGATACCTATGTCTTGTAGAGAGAGGTGAAGAGACGAATGCAAGGAAGTAGATGCGATGTAATATTTTTGTTGTATGACCTAATTTTGTAAGATATTGAGCTAGAGGGGTCTGAGGAGAGAATATCTTGAGGGTTATATTGTAGGATGAGGAGCTTGGTGCGATCTAGTTCGCTTGATAATAGATCTCAAACCAACTGAGAAGAGTTGTAAAGTGTGCAGTGATAAAGTTTCAAAACTACTATAATAAAAGAGATAAGAGACAGATCTTTGTGGATGTAGCCCAGGGGGTGAACCACGGTAAAATGTGTGTTATGTGATTAAATGCATGTGTTTCTTTATTGTGTTTAGTAGTTAGTGATATGATAAATGAATGAGTTATTATATTCCCTGCATAATCATAAATGACATTGTATTGTATTAATAAGTTAGAATAAAACTCTCAACATACAGTTCTCAGATCCCCAACTCAATCCTAGGCTGCAAACACATGAGCATTGTAGCCACCCATTAAGACTATCTCGGGTGAGATGGTGTGGTGCACCCTGTGCGTTGCGTTTCCTTCTGGTTTACCAGGAGGGCCGAAAGTTTAGAGGATTTGTTGGAACCCCGAATAGACATGAACCCTAGGTCACTCAAGCTGAAGATGCAAATTTAGACAAGATATATAAATAACCAAGACCCTCGAAGAGGCAAGTGCGCAGGAGAGGATCCCTTTCGTAATATGATCTATTGTATGGTGTTTCCATAACTCAAGGGTTTTCATAATAATAAAGTGTGAGTTTTACATATTGTCTTCTATATATTGTGTGGTGATTATATTTGTAGATTTGAAGAACATGACAAGTGGTATCAAAGTACTTTCTTTAAAAAAAAGGGGTAAATTTGTTACTTTATTTTTTCATATTTTTCAACGAGACAAAAGAGGGTTGTGTAAGTATGAAAAATACCTATAGGTTTCTATTCATAATTTGTAGAAAAAAATTGTATATATATGTTTGTCTTGGAAAAAAAAAAACACAATTTAAAAAAAAAAATCATCTGAAATAGAGTCTGAGAAGTGAAGTTATCATCATTTTAAAATCTCATATTTTTAAAGGTGTAATGACCCTTAATTATTAAGATGATTAATTTAATAAATAATCCTAAAAATTAGTTAAACTATAATTAATTATTAAATAACCTTAACTAATTATCTGTTATTAATTAATTATTTTTTATTATGATTAGTTTAAGTATGATT
>ML786490.1:277281-293107 GCA_009831015.1 Picea engelmannii | reverse complement strand
CTGGGGACATATTTTCTAAAACAAATTACAAATATGAGTTCCTCTTTAAGAAATATCTCATTTCAAAAACTCTTAATCTAAATCGGAGCTCCAGAAGTGAAGATATCATTGATTTAAAATCGACCATATTCTAGGGTCTTTGTGATGGTGGCGACACTGCAAAGCTCAGAACTTTTCATAGGGTGCTTAGATTGCTATCAGATTAGTTCCATTAGATAAAGAGTTTTAAGAGATTTTTTTTGATATATTATATGTCGTGTTTCCGATGGATATTCGACTCCTACTGGAACTTCAACGACATTTGGTGTTGATGTTAGTGGTAGCATCAAATGGATACTTCTGCATTGGCATGTGTCTAACATGTGGAAGTCATCTGTAATATTCTAGTATTGAGTTTACGTTAGTTAAAATGAATTAATTAAAGTGAAGGATTTTTTTAGTGAATTCAGTTATTTAAGTAACATGCATAACATGTGGCATGTAAGCTAAATCTTAAGTGAGTGTGAGGAGTAATCTCAATCGTAGACCACTTTGGAGATTAAAAATAGATTGTAACTCATGATTATAAAGAAAAGGCTAGGGTGGAGGGGGAATATACTTTAAATGAGAGATCAAAGTTAGAAACTTGTTTGAGATACACTTTTGAGAGACTTTTGTTGAAGGGAGTTGACACGATCGAGACTTTTGTGAGAGACCAAGGTCAATAATATAAAAGGAGGATTTTTCCTAGTGAGAGGAGTGTAAAAGTAAAGAAGGATTTTTTCTTAAGCTAAAGTGAAGAGATATCACATGTTGGGTAAACATATTTAATCCAAGTATTGATAGAGAGATGTTTATATCACAAAGGACTATGATTCAATATCTTGGATAGGTGGAGAAGGAATTACGTATAGAGGTTATATAGGTCAAGGAGATTATAGAGTAGAGGTTGCCACTGGTGGGTTTCATAGGATATAAGTCCAAGGAAATCATAACACTGTATGGAAGCTTTCGTACATTCTTTCCATACACATACGAAGGTCTCAGTAGAAAAAATTTCATACATATGTGGTTTCTTTTAAGGATAATCACATACACCTCGAGAAGCATGTTGTTTAGGGGCCATACAACATAACAGAATTGCCCAGGTTTTTCTATTGGAACTAGTTTAGGGTCCATACGGGAGCCCTGATTCGACCTGAATAAAATCATATAGGAACTGATTTTCCCTCTGGGGTTCTTCCAGGGGAATTTTACTCGGAAATATTTGTTTCTTGTGTGTGATATTTTGGTTTCCTAGTTTTTTCTTCCACTACATGTTTAGTTGACTACTCAATTGTGATTTTAGTATATAAAGTGATTTTATTTTGAGCTAATTGTTCGGTGTTGAGTAGAGGATGAATATAAACATCGTATTAGAACATATCAAGGGTTGATTCTTGGAAATTTAAACATGGTATCAAAGGTAGGGCTCTAAAGGAAGGAAACCAAGAGAATACATCTCAACAGTTGTAAGAATATCTATTACCAAGAGGAAGAAATCATAGGAAATATTTCAAGGAAGTTGTAGAACTGAGGTAGAACATGTTTTTTGCAGGTGTAAGGAGGTGTAAGTGGGTAAACGTGGTGATAGTCACATACATACATAGGTCACAATGGTGATAGTCGTGTATATATGTAGGTCACATTGTTGAAAATTACGTATAGGGGTATATAGGGAAGTATATGATAATTTCAACAAAGGGTTATCAGATCAGATCTTGGAGCCAGTATTTGAAGGGGAGAGGGAGTCATCCTTTGAGACACAATGGTAAAAAATTTGAATATTTGGGACATGTTAGAAATGGAAACCAACTTCTAGGCATGGAAGGAAAGGGTTCTTCTTCTATTGGAGGAGAATATCTTCAAGGAGTATGTTGATTCTGTGGTTGCAAGTCTTACTGATCTACAAGAATTGGCAGCTCAAAAGAAGAAGGAAGTGAAGGCCAAGTGGGTGTTGATATAATCCCTAAAGGATCACTTGATACCACACATTGTTGAGAGGAAATATGCCAAGGAAATGTGTGATTCTTTGGTGAGTTTATACCAAAACAAGAATAAAAGTAGTTTTCTACATTTGAAGCACTAGCTTCAAGTTGTCAGGACGTCCATTGAGGACACAGTTTTGAACTATATGATGAAAATTACACATATATGAGATCAACTTGCAACCATTGGTGAGATAGTAAAACATGATAAGTTTTTGAATGTATCATTGAGAGGTATTCCCAAGTATTGGGAACCTTTTGTAGAGGGGATTTGTGCACGAGAGATGGTGTGAGGGCTCGATAGACTATGGAATGATTTTATTTACAAGGATACTTTATTAATGTCTAAGGATGGTTTGAAAATAATTTATGATGATAACTTTTTATTTCTAGCCAAGAAAGGAAGGAAAAGTTCAGGAAGATTACCAGTTGAGAGTATACCTCTCAAGATGGCAAGAAGAAGAAGGACATGAGAAAAGTCAATTTTTTTGCATGTCACGGGTTTGGACATTATGTAGGTAAATTTACACACAAAAATAAGGATGGGAATAAAACAAAACCATAGGTAGTTGTGATGACAAAGACTCAAGTGGATGAGTTTTGCAATAATTTTGAATAGACAGAGTTCTTACTTGTTTTGTAGACTTAATTGGGCATCATATCAGCTTATGCATCATTGATATATAGTGGATACACGTATCATATGACTGGAGCATGAGAGGTGATCGGGAGCTTCATAGAGTCTGACTCATAGATGCATGTGGAACTTAATATGGGGACCAAGCATGTAGTGAGTGGATCTAGAACAATACTATTTCAGTTGGAGTGAGGAGGCACATTGAGAGTCAATAATGTGATATGGGTGCAAGATATCAAGAGAAGCGTGATCTTAGTTTCAATGATTGATAATAATGTATTTAACGTAGCATTCTAGGATTTAAAGATGTTAATAAATCCTATAGGATATATCTGAGATAAATAAGTTGTATTTGGAGTTAGAGAGAAAAACTTGTATAGCATAAAGGGCCAGCGTATGCGAGCAATGGATAGTTGTAGAGTGACAGAGATCAAGGAGAAGGTAGCTTTGAAGGTTGAGCAACTTAGAGGGATTCATTCTTCAGGTTTAGGTGGGAAGGATAAACATTCTATGTCTGTCAAGTATCCACGGTACTATATGTCCATGGAGGATGATCAAAATAAGGAGGCTTATAGAATCATGTTCAAAGGAAGTAATTCTTACGAGATAGGTCAGATCATGATAGTAGGGATATATTTCGTGTCAGAGGGAGAATCCAATAAGTTGTATTGGAGATTAGGAATGGTAGAAAATATTGAGCCAAATCCAGGCGGGAGAAGTACCTTCCTCACTAAGAGAGAGTGTTGATTTTAGTAGTAACATCGGACATGTAATTTTTCATTGGCATGTGTCTAGCATGTGGAATTCGTCGATAATATTCCAGTCTTGAGTTTTCTTTAGTTAAAAAGAATTAATTAAAGTAAAAGTGTTTTTATTAGTGAATTGAGTTATTTAAGGAACACACATAGCATGAATAATGTAATCTAAATATTAAGTATGTGTGAAAAGTAATCTCCACCGTAGATCACTTTGGAGATTAGAAATAGATTGCAACTCAAAAGAAAGAATAGGGTGAAGGAGGAAGATACTTTTGATGAGAGATCAAAGTCAAACAATTGTGTGAGATACACCAGTGAGAGAATGTTTTTTAAGGGATTTGACATATTCAACACTTTGTTGAGAGACCAAGGTCAATGATACAAAAGAATGAATTTTGCTAGTGTGAGGAGTGTAGAAGCAAAGAATGGATTTTTCTTACACTATAGTGAGGAGATCTCACAGGTTGGGTAAAGATATTTCATCCAAGTATTGATATAGAGAGGGTTGGATCAAAAATATACATGATTTAAGATCTTACATAGGTCGAGATGGAATTTCATCTAGAGGTCATACAAGTCAAGTAAAAGAGAGAGCAGAGATAGTCACATGTGTGTTTCAGAGGATAGAATCCCAGTGAAAAAATAGTGCCATACCAAATTTTTAGTATGGATTTTGCATACATATACATGGATCTCAGTGGAGACATATGCATACTATGTGGGTTTGTTGAAGCATAATTGTGGACACCTCGAGAAACATGTTTTTTAGGATCTGAACAATAGAGGATACTTGGCTAGGTTTGTATATATTTGTATTTATCTTAGTGGGTCATTTTACCTATTACAAGAGGCCTTATTTGACCTTAATAAAAGCGTATTGAAACTAGTTTACCCTATATGGTTTTTTCATAGGTAGTTTAGATTAAAATATTGGTGACTTGTGTGTGATATTTTGGTTTACTAGTTTATGTTTTTTCTCCATGTTTTTTTATTTGATTACTCAATTGTGATTTTAGTATATAAGGTGATTTTATTTTTAGATAACTTTTCGTTCTTGAGTAGGGGATGAATAAGTGGTATTATAATATACCAAGGGTTGATTCGAGGAAATTTGAACAATTGGAACTCAAGACATAATTTCACATGGCGAGACAATACATCAAGACAAGTGTTCAGGAGCTCACACTTGTAAGGAAAAAGAGGTGTATTATGCAAGTCATCAAGGACGAATACACTCAAGACATATATGCTTGGTATGAT
Source organism: Picea engelmannii (assembly GCA_009831015.1). Taxonomy (NCBI): domain Eukaryota; kingdom Viridiplantae; phylum Streptophyta; class Pinopsida; order Pinales; family Pinaceae; genus Picea; species Picea engelmannii. Next base: position 288,446 of record ML786490.1, on the reverse strand, counting down.
AATGAGGAAGAATGTGATGATTGGTATATGGATAGTTATCATTTCTACGATGATGACCACTTTCATATTTTATATGATGATGCTACTCCATATTTTGTAGAGAATATCAATGTGACAAATCAAGAGCTAGTTATGACTACCAACGCCCATCTTCCATATTCTATAGTGGGATTGTTCCATCCATATTTAGCTTCGACCCTTTCCAACTATGTGGATGGATCTTCATATTTGGATCCATGTGACTGGTGTAGGCCTTTGGATCAACTACCTATTGAGATATTGTATCTTCAGCATGGGTTTCACATGAACACTTGGACATGGGACCTAGGTTTATAGTGGAGGTTGGACTACCTCAACATAGTGGCTAACATTCCCACATGGGACCTTGGTTCTCCATCCTACCTCAAAATTAGTGTTTGTAATTATCCATGGGACCCTGGTATATGATCTTACACCCTCATACAAAGGGTTGAGCACAACACTTTCATAAAGGGGATGGAATGTAGTGTTGCTAGAGAGGTAATCAGGCGGGGGGAGAAGGGACCATACTAGTGATAATAGTGGATACCATTCATTGTAGGGTGGACTAGTTCCTCTATATTATTAAATAAGTCCCACTATGGTAGTTAGATATATTATCATGAACATAATAAATGGACAAGGACTTATAAGAAGGTTTTGATTCTAGAAGGTTCCTCCTCTAGAATGTTCTTAGGTGATTGGTAGCACTGTACAAATGGGTTCAAGCAATGTAATGGGAATTCAAGAAGAAGTATTGTATTTGGAGTGTTTATCTCATTAATAGGTTTCCCCCTCAAAGAGGAAAGTCAATAGGAAAGGATTCTTTCTATAATATGATCATTTATATTATGATTCCCTACCTCAAGGGTTTTCACAATAAAAAAATGTCGGTTTTGCATATGGTTTTTTGTATCTTGTGAGGTGATTATATTTGCAAATATGAATAACTTAACATGAGAAATGAGTATGAATTTGGGAGGAAGGAATTTGACTTGCAAATATTCAAATATGTCATGTATGATATTCAGAGAGGGAATAAAAGAAAAAAGATATAGTTGGTGACTTCCCAAGTTAGTAATGAGTACTTAAATGGTGTCATTCCTTTAATATTGCACTTTTAAATTTTATGGGGGAAATAATTGTAACTATGAATTTATATATGTATTTATTGTTGTTCCAATACATACGATTCTACGATTTCGTCAACTTTTTTTTTTTAAACTACCCAATAGTATGTTGAATATGTCCATGTGGATTGATAACAATATAAGCATTTTAGAATATGTAGATACATATTTCTCATTACTACTATATTATCAATGGTTTATTTTGTTGAGAACTACAACATTCAACTGCAAAATGAGATTCAAAACCAATGTTATCACATGGAGTAGGTCAATATAATGGTCCATATCACATATATGCATGGGATAGATAGTAGTGAAGACAACATAGTTATATCGAAATATTATCACTTTTGCATAAGTGATAATATGTGCCATGACATAGCTTATGTACAACATTTCTTTTAGTTTTTCTACAATAACTTGAAGGAGAATAACATACATATGGTTGTGCGGTTCAGTTTAAAAATTCTCTTGTATTTCAATGGTTTTGTATTTTGCAAAAAAATTACAAGGTGCCTCATATTTGGAACTATTTCAAGATTGAGCATGGGAAAGGGGAGCATGATGGACAAAGCACATGTATTAAAACTACATCACATAGGAAATAGATGAATTTCACAACTAGATCATTCATTTTAGATGTAAAATCCATTCTTGAATGGTGTTCTTTAGTAATGGAAGAGGGAACAAGAAATCAAGAATACCAATCAACTAGGAGAACACGTGTATAAATACATTTCTAGGAGGTGGTTGTTGTAGACCAATCACAATCATATGGATGCAAAAATATCCAAGACACTTGTGGATTTCATTCAAGTGTTTCATTATCAACAATTATTATATTATAATTCTTGTATATGGCTCTAACCATCCATGTTTACCTATGGTGCCAAAATGAGTCAATTCTCCAAATGCACTCCAACACATATTTTTTCACTAAGGGGTGGGTTTTTCAAAACACTAGATCATGAAACTATGGGTACCATGATCACATGGGCATTGGAAAAAAAACACTTGTAAGAGTTTAAAAAACTCAATTTTGTCAGACGGTTTGTATTTTATGTCCTTGGACCAAATTAAAAATGTGTTTCTAAATGGCTTCATGAAGCGAGTTGTAAATCACCCTAAAAATATAACTAGGAATGAGATAAAGGAATTGTCATTTGTATTGGACTCGTGACGTCAAATTACAACTAGGGGAAATCCTCTCACGTGAATTTGTTTCCCAAAAAATTATTTATTTGACAATCTATGATGCCAAGGTTTTTCTTAGTAAGGGACAATACAAAATTTTCACTAGGGGTCAATTTTGAAAAATACTATCTCATGTGATTACGAAACTCACTTATGTTGCTCGGTTTGGATTTTATGTCCACAATCTAAATTATCAACGTGTCTATGAATGGCTTCTGAAACTGAGTTGTAAATCACTACAGAAATTTAGTCGTGGATTTTATGGATGAATCACCAATCATGGTGGAATCCTAAAAATAGATCACAACTAAGGGAACTCCTCTCTTGTGATTATGTTTCCCTAAAAGTGTTTTATTCGATGATCTCTTGAATAAGGGTTTTCTTAGTAAAGGAAAATGCAATTTTTGCTCTCAGGGTTGATTTTGGAGACCACTAATTCAAACAATAGTGGGTAGCATTATGACATGGGGCTTGTTAAAAAATACATGTGAGAGCTTTCTCAACACAATTATGTTGCTTAGTTGGATTTTATACCCTTGGACCAAATTCACAATGTGTCCTTGAATTTATTTAGGAAGTGATTTGAAAATTACCATAAGAATCTGACATGGGCTTGGATGGATGAAATATTGATTGTATTGGACTCATGAAACCATATTATAGTGAGGGGAAACCCTCTCTGGTGATTGTTTTTCACATAAATTTTTTTATTTACTTTCGTAACTAGGGTTTTGTTGAGTAAGGCAGAAAGATTTTTTTTTACTTGGGGATGATTTAAAAAAACACTGACTTGGTTGATTGTGGATAGTGTGATTACATCGAACATAGAAAAATAGACTTGCAAGAGGTAAAAAATTCAATTGTGTTGCTCAATTTGGATTTTATGCCCCAAGACCAAATTTTCAACGCATCCCTGAATGGCTTCAGGAAGCTAGTTGCAACTCACCATAAAACCCTAGATAGGTCTTGGATGGATGCACCATTGTGTTGGACTGTTGACACTATATTATATCTAGGGGAACCCCTATCCCATGATTTTATTTCCTAAAATATGTTTGAGCCAAAAATCTTTAGGAGTAATGTTTTTTCTCAGTAGAGGATAATGCCACTACTACATATGGGGTCAAAATTCGACAAAACCTTCTGAAAATAAGCATAAAATTAATCATATTGTCACAAATTATGACATAATATTAAAATTTAATATTTTTTTTCCTGGTTTCCCAGATGAACGTTGTACTTCCACGAACTTGTATGGTCGTCAATCTTGCGACGATATTTTGTCTAACTATTGACGAACATAGAAAAATCCAACTAGCAGTTTGAAAATGGTTTAATGGTCACTGACTTGGTCAACTCTGACATAATCAACATTCATTTAAAGACCAATGAAGGTGAGTGATGTAAACTATTTTTTTGTAGGTGGGAGGATTATAAAATCCTTCTATGATCATTATTAGTTGCATGATTTATTAGTCTTTTTTCTTTGTGCTAATTGCCTGAGATCCAATTCTTGATATGTATAGCTCAGATTTTGTACTTTGAAGGTTACAAAATTTTAATATTACTTTCTATTTTTTAAATACCTATATTGGATCCCTAACCCTTACACCCTTTTTCATTTGGGGACATAAACTATTTCCTAGGAAATAGGTACGAACAAGTCTACTCAATTCCATTTAATTACTATACAATTTGTCTTGGTCTAGTTCTCTTTTATTGTTTGATTTCATTACTTGCTTATAGTGAAGCTTTGGAAATTATGTGGTAATAATGTGTGGTTTTGATTTGTTTATTAATTTTTGACCACTTTTATAAACCTTTAATAAATATATGAAAACAATGGATCAATTCTCTAGTATGATGATGCAGGCCCCCAAACCTCTAGCCGAGATCCGCTCAGGATCATTCTAAATTCTCCTCGCGCTGAAGCGGCTCCTTTGGTTCCTTGTGGGAAACATCAATGAATCCACAGGTCCTTTATGAAAACCCTCCCTGCGCAACTTAATACCAGGCACGAGCCTTACATCTCCATGCGACCACAACCCTGTCTTAGCACAAGCACCCTTCACAACTCACAAGTTCATTAGTCGATGACCTCGAATCCTCTTTCTCCAAACCTTCGATACTCGAGATGCGATACGGGTATGGCTCCCTCTTCACTAGTGCCTGCTACATATAACCATAGGATAGGCAAACCACTAGCACTACTCGCAATTTGCGACTTCCCGAGTTGGAGTGTTGATCCTTTGTGCTCCTCCTTTGCAAATCCCCGAGACGTGACAAGTCAACAATGGGTTGAATCCTTCCCAAGCGACATGTCTCCTCCACCTGTCACCCGCTTCCAAATTTTTTTGGGCGCTTGTTTCTACGCCACCTGTTAACCACGTGGTCCCCACATAACGGATGTTCCAGGTGTTCCCATGACCCCTCGGCACTTGGCACTTCACGACTTTAGTGATCAAGGTGCAACTCCTTCACCCTTCAAAACCCTGATACACGATGTAGTGAGGCACCAAATCTCAGGTCTCCCCTTCCTCCTCGATTGATGGTTTAGGTTGAATCACAATTTTGTGATTCGGGGGTTTCTAGCGCAAAGAACTCCACCTCCCATCTCGCGATACCCAAATTCATGAAATGGACCGATGGTCCAGATCTATCTGAGATTGATGGTCAATCCTATGGTTCTCACAATTTTGCAGCTTCCCAAGGATTAAACCCCTCTCACCTTCTTCCGGATCTGACGACTATCAGTCCTTGGTGCTAGATCTGACGACCCAATTCTCTTTATCTTCCTTGTGTGCTTTCCCACGTGTGTCTAGATGTAGAATTCAATGATCTAGATCTCATCTCTCCAGCTGATATAATGATAGCTGTGCTCTACCTTGAGCATGCCCTTCTTCCTTTCCCTTGGAATATTTCCTGCTCCAAAAGGCCTCGGCATTTGTCTTTTTTGCAAAGCCTATAACCTTGGCTCCCGCCTGTATTCTAAGAGGCATTCCTCCTCTTGATCTTTATTTCAAACTCTGCAACCTCTTATATAACCTTTGCATGAAAGAACACTATCTCCTCTACACAAATCTATGGCTCTAACCTCAAAGTGTCTCAGCCTCTCTTGCTTCTTCCTGTTAGAATATTGCATGCAAAGGCACTCTTCTTCCTTTTGAACTTTTGTGAACCTTATGCTCCAAAGAATTGTTCCTCCAATGCAGAGTCTTCAGTAACTCTATCTGCCTCCTTTGCACAAAGGGTTAAGAAGTTCCCTCCTGGAAACATCTACTCAAGAACACCTTGATGAGTCTGCAGAGTATTCAACAACTCTGTGAGCATATTTCCTGTGACACTTCTCCTTCTTCTCATAACTCAGAATAGAGTTCTTCTATGCACTCTATGCAATTTCTCAATGTCCACCTGGCAGAGTTCTCCAGAATCCTCAGTGACTCTGTCTTCTCACCAAACTCGAAATAGAGTTCTCCTCAATGCATCATGTGCATTTGCTCAATGCCCTCCTGCCAGAGCCCTTACAAAATTCTCAACAATTCTGCTTCTCCTCTCTATGCTCTCCTCTGCATAGTTTCTCCTTCAAGGTGTTCAACAACCTTGAGGCTTACTCCTTGAGTCAATGACTTCAGCTGGTGCGCCCTCCTGGCACGTCTTTGTCTGAAATTTCACAGAATTCAGAAGTGCGTTCCTACATTGGTTTTCAGAGATGGCATTACTCTGTCATGCATTCTTGCATGAAACCATAAAGAATACAAACTTGAAATCAAAGAGCCCAACAAACAAAAATTTATGTCTATAACCTGCAAATGCATACAAACATACATCTACAACATATCATAAACACATAAAGACATTCATTAACATACACATAATAACATGCAGGAAACACTGCTCTGATTGTATTAATATGAAATGCCTCTCTACAATGTGAAACTGGACTGCAATAGAGTGATGACTTCCTCTACTCTCTAACCTCTTCTCTGTTCTACTCTTCCACCAACTATCTGCCTCTCTACTCTACCTTCTCCTCCTGGAAAAAAAAAAGATCTTTTTACAAAAGAGGGCTCCTCGAGCACTTCCCTCCATCTCACCAACTCTCATTAATTTACATTCACTTACATTGAATGGTTGTCTAATCCAAATTGGATCTAGATCCCCATCAACATCTCATCCATTAAAGGTGACACTAACTATAGCCTGATCAAAGGCACAGCCTCAGCTCTACCAGCCTTACAAACATTTAATACATTAAATTAAAATTTGAAATTTGAAAGTGAGAGGGTTGCACCTCTCCTCTCCATTGAATGCATGATTTATGTGTTGGCTAGCTGGCACTTGATGACGTTGGAGTGATTCTCTTGCATCATACTACTCATCTGCAAAAATCATGAGCTCCTACTCATGAGCTTCCCAACACCGTTGTTGAAATCCACCTAGATCCCAAAAAATTCTCTAGAGTTGTCCATCTACTCCACTACTTTGTGGTTGCTACTGCATTTGTTTCCCTACTGCTATGGCAAGTTATCCTCTACTCAGCTCCTCCTCACTGGAATTTTTTTTTGCTAACCTCAACATCAGCCTTCTAATTCCCTCAAATACCTCATCCAACTGATCTAATGGTTGGCTCTCTTTATGCAGTATCCTCGGCTACACTTCTTCGTCCTTATCAGTGGGAAGATCAACTAGATCCCCCATGCTATTTTCTTCCTCTATGGCCTCATCTCGCCACTCTGCTGCAAAAATCAGTTCTGCAGTCTGATCACTGAGTCTCTTCTCAGCTTCCCCTTCTGACAAATTTCCTTCTACCGGTTCTCCTGCTGGTGCATCTCCAGCTTCCTCCAGCTGCTCCTCAGACTGGAATTCTGATTCACCTTCTACTGTAGACCTCAGCGTTGCAGTCATTATCTATTCACCTCCGTAGATGAAATTTCTGAGTGATTCCTCGGAATGATCCATTGCTAACATCTGCATGACTGTCTTCTCGTGGCAGTCATCTACTATCTCTGAATGTTTCAACTAATCCTCCAGCATATCCCACTCCATCTCCCATGGATTGAGCATATTATCTACATGCTCTTCTTCTGCTACAGCTTCCAGTGTTGTAGTTATGCCCTGTTCAGCCTCTTGACTAAAAGTTTCGAGCATTTTTGCTGAATTCTCTTCTTCCTCAGCTGGGTAAGGTTCTGATGTCTATCCCATTTCTTCTTATTCTTGGGTAGCTTCTAACATTTTCTCCTTCGTCATGATAGTCACTGTTGGCTATATTTCTGTTGTTGTTGCATTGACAACACACACGCTAGCCTCAACTAGGCTATATGGTAGGAATACCTTTATCCCTCCAATCATCAGAATGCTCTTCTGATCTTCCTTCTCTATCAACTGTCCTTTCTAATATGAACTCACCTCTGAGATCATCTTCTCTATCAGCTCCTCTCACTAATCCAAACTCACCTCTAAGTTCATGAGACTTTCAGACAGTCTCATCTGCTCTCCCTTGCCCACCTGGCAATATGGGATTTCCTCTCTGCCCTCCTGGCAGTCTATGAGATCAATCGATCCCATCTCCATCAACACTCCTTGCTAACATGAACTCACTTTCGAGCTCCCGAGACTTTCAAACAGTCTCATCTCCTTCTCCTTGCCCACTTGGCAAATTGGGAATTTTCTATTGCCCACTTGGCAGTATATGAGATGCTCCAGTGATCTCATCTCATTCTCAACGTCATTGATATTTCTCCCAGCATCCAGTTCACAAGTGTGAACCACTCCTTCTTTGTCATCGATGCTTCTTATACACCTCAGCCATTCCTTCAACAGTCTCCGCTGCCTTCGACCCAATAAATACTAAACTAGCCACTTTAATTTCCACCTTGGAGGCCATTCATACACCCAATGTGTCTTTGTGTTCTGTTGCACCCGTAGTACAAGCTCTTCCATCCTCACCTTCACCTCAATGAGTTATTTATCCATTTCATCTTTTCTCCACTACTGATGGTTCTTCTTTCCACTACATCCATGGCCTTTAGTAGCCATCTTCCTGTTCCTGTCTTCCTCCTGGAAAACTTGTTGTTGTCACTCTACAACCGTGAGTGCTTCCAACCTTTCCTATAGTCCTCCTGACTGTCTATTGACTACTGCGCACCTTGCAACAATCATCACAGAGCTTAAATACTTTGTCTTCCTTTTCCTCTAGCTCCCTCTGCTTACAATATACAGACAAAATAAAGCTTTGATACCACTTGATGGTATGAGACTGTATCCCTTCATAGTCCTCCTCTTGTCTGTGATATGAAAACAAAAATATTATTGGCTCTAATACCAATATGATGATGCAGACCCCCGACCCTCTAGACGAGATCCTCTCAGGATCGTTCTAAATTCTCCTCGAGCTAAAGTGGCTCCTTTGGTTCCCTACTGGAACCATCAACGAATCCATAGGTCCTTTATGAAAACCTTCCCTATGTAACTTAACACCAGGCATGAGCCTTACATCTCCATGCGACCATAACCCTGTCTTAGCGCAAGTTCCCTTTGCAACTCGTTTGTTCGTGAGTCGATGACCTCAACTCCTCTTTCTCCAAACCTTCGATACTCGAGATGCGATACGATTATGTCTCCCTTCTCACTAGAGCCTACTACATGTAACTGTAGGCTAGGCTAACCACTAGCACTACTTGCAACTCACGACTTCATGACTTGGAGTGTTGAGCCCTCATGCTCCTCCTTTGCGAATCCCCGAGACATGATAAGTCAACAATGGGTTGACTCTTTTTCAGGGGATGTGTGTCCTCCACCTGTCAACCGCTTCCACTTTTCTCTGGATGCTTGTTGCTACACCACCTGTCAACCACACTGTCCCCACCTAATGGATGTGCCACGTTTTCGCACAAGCCCTCAATGCTCGACACTTCGTGACTTTAGCGATCAAGGTGCAACTCCTTCACACTCCAAAACCCTAATACACAATGTAGTGAGGCGCCAAATCTCATGGCTCTCCTTCCCCCTCGATCGATGGTTTAGGTCGAATCATGATTTCACGATTCGGGGGTTTGTAGCACAAAGAAATTTGCCTTCCAGCTCGTGATACCGAAATTCATGAAATGGAACGATGGTCCAGATCTATCTGAGATCGATGGTCAATCCTATGATTCTCGCAATTTCGTGAGTTCTCAACAGAGAATTCTGACCGTCCATTCTTCTCTTATGCATGGCTTCCCAGGGATTAAACCCCTCACACCTTCTTCTGGATATGACAACTATCGGTCCTTGGTGCTAGATCTGACAGCCTAGATCTCTTTCTCTTCCTTGTGTGCTTTCATGCGTGCGTATGGATGTAGACTTCAACTACCCAGATCTCGTCCCTCTAGCTAATCTAACAACAGTTGTGCTCTACCTTGAGCATGCCCTTCTTCCTTTCCCTTGGAAGATTTCTTGCTCCAAAATGCCTCCGATTTTGTCTTTGCTATGAATCATGTAACCTTAGCTCTCGCCTGTATTCTAAGAGGCGTTCCTCCTCCTGAGATTTATTTCTCTAAACCTCAAAGGTTCCTTAGAACTCTGCAACCTCTTGTAGAACCTTTGCATGAAATAGTGTTATCTCCTCTGCACAAATCTGTGGCTCTGACCTCAAAGTGTCTCAGCCTCTCTTGTTTCTTCCTATTGGAATATTGCACACAAAGGCACTCTTCTTCCTTATAAACTTTTGTGAACCTTATGCTCCAAATCACTGCTCCTCCAGTGCAGAGTCTTCAGTAACTCTGTCTTCCTCCTTTTCACAAAGGGTTAAGAAGTTCCCTCCTGGAAAATTCTACTCAAGCACACCTTGCTGAGTCTACAGAGTATTCAACAACTCTATGAGCATCTTTCCTGCGACACTTCTCCTCCTTCTCAGAACTCAAAATAGAGTTCTTCTGTGCACTCTATGCACTTTATAAATGTCCACCTGGTAGAGTTCTCTAGAATCCTCAGTGAGTCTGTCATCTCACCGAACTCGAAATAGAGTTCTCCTCAATGCATCCTATGCATTTTCTCAATGCCCTCCTGGAAGAGCCCTTACATAATTCTCAACAATTCTGCTTCTCCTCTCTATGTTTTCCTCAGGTGTTCAACAACCTTGAGGTTTACTCCTCGAGTCAATGACTTCAGCTGGTGCGCCCTCCTGGCACGTCTTTGTCTGAAATTCCACAGAATTCAAAAGTGCATTCCTACATTGGTTTTCAAAGATGGTGTAATTCTCTAATTTAATAAAAAAAAAACATTGAATTACAACACTACAGTAAATTTAAAAGTTACTTAATCTGGCACATTCGCCATCTATTTTTCAGTAAATTTAAAAGTTACTTAATCTGGCACATTCTCCATCTATTTTTCATAGTAATAAAATTCAGTAACAATTTTTATACAAAACAATGCATAAATTTTCAAAGAAATACCTTAACTCTGATGTTGTCGCTTGCTTCCTTAGCTTGCTCCGTTAGCTTGCTCCTTTAGCTTTCTCTATAGGACACCACCCAAAACCAACCTCCCTACCGACTAATAGCACCTAGCCCTAGGATATAAACGGATATCCTATCCCTTTGATCCCAAAACCTCCAGCAGCCCCCCGATGCACTGTAAATTCCACTCTGCCCAATACTCCAAGCTCTCCCCAAAATCCTTTCTCCCCTCTCGTAGAATGAATAATCGATCCCCCTCTCAACTCCTTTCCCCCCCCTTATTCCTCCTCCCTTCACCGACACTCCATCTTGCATTAAATTCCTTATCCCTCCATTTAATTACCCTTATCCATTCATTAATTCTCTTATCTTCTCGGGATCCTTA
>ML786490.1:234169-245065 GCA_009831015.1 Picea engelmannii | reverse complement strand
ACATAATCTCGCCCAAGGAGTAAAGAAAAATCCAAGGGGTCTTGGACTACCATGACATCAATGAAGACAGTTTTCCCTCCCAAAGTTATAGGAAACTAAGGAAGGGTCCCTAAAGGTTGACTAGTTCTTCTGTTAAAAGCTAATAGATTCTGTGTAACCGGCACAAGTGAAGGACAACCCAATGTTTGCCAAGCATTTTGGTAACGTCTCGACCACAAACCTGTACTGTAATATGGAAAGGAATGTAAGAGGGAAGACGAGGTCCAGTTAGCACACCCCAATCAAAATGGATGGCCTCATTACTTGGAGGGGGTTCCACGGGAGAAGGAGGAATACCCCCTGACATGGCAGAGTCTGTATCAACGAGAAAAACATGGGCAGTATCGGGTTTACTCTCTAGCGGGAGAGTAGGATCGATCGATGGAGAGATCAGATCGACCACTTGGGTTTCATTCCCCAAGGGGAAAATGGGGTCGATAGGTGGAAATGAATCGATCGCTTGGGTTTCACTCTCTAACTAGAGAGTGGGGTTGACCGAGGATGGGATCGGATCAACCACTTGGTCTACTGGTTCATCCAAAGATGTGACCAGATTGACCACTTGATCAACCGGACTTACCGACAAGGGAACCTGATTGATCATTCCATCAACTACAGGTGGGTTGATGTCGTAAGTTCCCTTCCTACTGCCCTTTGTTCCCCACACACTTCTTGCTCCAAGGATTCTGAAACCATAGATTTGATAGCTACTCACAATCTATCTTGACAAAGCAAATCTCAAAGCCACTTCAAACAAGCTAATAATTCAAAGCCAACCAAAAGCTAACTTTCTCCATGATAACTCCTCTCCTTTTATAAGTTGAAGAGGATAAGGTGAAGAGGTTAGGATGATCCTACTAAATCATGAAAGTGAGTAAGATCCAAACCATTCGGATGCCACCTCACCATAGAAACTTCTCCTTCTAGAAGATTCACGAAAATGCTCATTTTTCCCACGTGCTAGAATTCTCGCACCCTGGCTATAGTGCAACCTACGTGAATGGGTCATTCTCGCACCCTGGCTATAGAGAAACCTACGAACACCTCGCACCCTGGCTATAGTGCAGCCTGCGAGAATGGGTCATTCTCGCACCCTACCTATATAGCAACCTGCGAACATCCCTTTTTATAAGGTTTTTACATAGGAAAATGCAACTTCTTTTCTCAAGAAAAGTTCTTCTCCCTTCTCTCTTTAGCAACTTGGGCCACTAACCCCTTTGAAGGCAACAGATAGGTTTACATCATTAACGATCATAGGGATGACGAAAATAATGTGTAACATGTAGGTAATTTTTTCCTAGGTGATGATTCAACAACCAGAATCATAGGAGAAGGAAAAGTTAAGATGAGGCTCATATATGGAAGGATTAGAACACTACCTGGTGTTCTTCACATCCCAGGTTTGGCCAGAAATTTGATTTATGTAAACAAAATGGACGATGCAGGGGTAAAAAAAATATTTGAAAAGGAAACCTGCAGCATGGTTCGAGGAGCAATGGTTTTGTTGAAGGGGGGTCGGTTTGGAAATCTATATAAGTTGCAAGGAAGAACTATTAGTGATGTTGGAAGACTGGTTGTTTTCATTGATGTCAACCCTAGTCATGGGTTTTGGACCACAAGATTGATAAAGGTATTTGGACATGAAGGACAATGCACATGCATATACAACACCCATGAATGGATAGTATACATCATGTTGTTTCTGATGGTATGTGGCACGTCACGTGGATCCTCATCGTTGAGGAGAAATGAATTTTTGAACATGACAAAGTGAATTGAAGAAAGAGGCACATGTAGGCCCTAAAGATAATTAAATAAAAGAATTGTTGGAAGATTAGTTGTTGTCATTGATGTCAACCCTAGTCATGGGTTTTGGACCACAAGATTGATGAAGGTATTCGGACATGAAGGAAAATGCACATGTAGATACAACACCCATGGATGGATAGTATACATCATGTTGTTTCCAGTGGTATGTGGCACATCATGTCGATCCTCATGGTTGAGGAGAAATGAATTTTTGAAGATGACAAAGTGAATTGTACATGTAGGCCCTAAAGATAATTAAAGAAAATAATTACAAAATAAGAAAGTGTCAAGTCAGCCCTAATGTTAAAAGGAAGTGACATAAATGGTATAAATAAACATCATTATACATTCATTTGATATAAGTCAAATTTCAGAGGGAATAAGAAGTAAAAGAAGGACAAATTTCAAGGGAGGATGAAGTCTTTTGGTGATGTGTTCTAAGGTATGTTATTTTCAGGTCATCTTACCATTTTTGCTATAAAAAAAAATTCTAGAGAAATTCAGATGGTGCAATCTTTTTGGTATTTAGAATACATATCAAGGTACCTCTGGTAAAAATTTCAGCTCTTGATTCACTATAATTATGGAGATACACTCTGTGGAAGATAGGGTTTGTGACTAGTCCTGAAGCTAGTCAATAGATAGGTGTTCTGGGTAAAACAGTCATAACTTATTCATACAGAATCCAAATGAAGTGGAACCACTTTCATTGGAAATAGTATGGACTGTAGTTTCTTTTGTGTGAGTTTCAGAATCATATGTTAAATATTGAGTGCGGGGCATGTTGTACAAGTTCGGTCTTCTGAATAGACCAAAATTGAATAAAGTCTACCATTCTTTCTATAACCTGTTTTTGGGGAGGATTCAAGTAGTGAAAATTGGAGGAGTTTCAGAGAATACATTGATTAATATTATCTATAGGATTCGAGTACTCCAATAATTGAAGAATTGCAGAAATTGAAGAAGTCTCAAGAAGCATTATCAGGTTCTATGTGATGATTGGTTGATGGTGATGATTTAATGTAAAGTTTTATTATCTCTCATATATTATTGGGTGGAAGGAAGGGGCAATGATGGAGAGTTAAAATCTCTCTTGATATTGGAGGATTTTATATTCCTCTTGGAGGTTTATCCCTCCCTTTACATTTGGAAGCTGTAGCTACCTTTGGAAGTCATTACTTCCCTTGAACAATAACCATTAGTTATTTCTCATATATTGTGCATGGTGTATTGTGGTGTATTGGTGTAACTCTTATACTATTGTTCATTTATCATTGGATATAGTTGAATGGTTTAATTATAAGTTGAAAAAGGTTTGAAATTGTACTTGATACTTATTCACCCCCCTCTCAGTATCAACAATTGGTATTAGAGCAGGTTGCCTCTAGTACAATTTAACCACTGGAAGGAAGATCCTATGCAGAAATGGAAGGAAACATTTCAAATGGGATTCCACCATTTGATGATAGCAATTTTGAATACTGGAAAAATAGAATGGAAGCTTACTTGAAATCTCTTGGGGCAGATGTTTGGATCTCAGTTGCTTCAGGATACAATGCTTTGAAGAAACCAAAGACTGCAACTCAGAAGGAAGCAAAAAGGAACAACAAACTGGCAATAGATATCATCCTGGATGGATTGATAGATTCAGTGAAATCCAAGGTGGGATCATGTGCATCAACAAAAGATCTTTGGGACAATCTACAAGAAATTTATGCAAGGGAAGAAGTAGAAGAAGAAGAAGAAGTTGAAGAAGATTACAACATCTCAGATTTCAAAGAAGAAAATAGAGGTCAGTTCTTTTGCTTTAATTGTGAAGGAGTAGGTCATGTTGAAGTTGAATTTACTCATCCAAGGATTGAAATACATGACACTGAAAAAGAAAATTCAAATGAAGAATAAGAAAATCATAAAGAAAAAATTATTCAACAAGAAGATGAGAATCTTAAAAAATTGCAGCATGTTGAGATTGAAAATAGCAAGCTCAAAGACACGCAGACAAAACTAAGAAGTGAATTGATTAGTTGTGAAAATACAGTTTTAATCTTAAAGAAACAATTAGAAGACTTTCATAAACTAAGAGAAGAAACCATTTCCTTGAAAATTCTACTCGAAGAAGCAAGAAGAATAGCAGAAGTAAAGAATGTCCAAATGATAAAGAAAGAAGAAGATTGTGACAAACTTGAACAAGAAGTTGTCTCATTGAGGAAGAGCTTAAGAAGCTCTCAAGTGCCAAAAGAATTAACACATCTTGGATGCATGGGTGAAACTTCATACAAAAAAGATGAAAATACCAACAAGAAGGTTGAAGAAAGATCTACACAGACAGTTGATGAGAAGTGGATCAGGATACCAGAAAGAAGGAATGATTACAAAAGTGATGAATTTCCAAGAAGACCTCCTACCTTCATGAATCAAAGAAGCTTCAATCAGTATGAAGGAAACTACATAAGAGTAGATGATGAACCCAGATGGAATACATCACAAAGAAGGTCACTTACTCCTAGGTATCAAAATTTCTTTCTTGGTCATTGTTATACTTGCAAAAATTTTGGACCTAAGGCAATTAATTGCAGAATCAATGAAAGGAACAAATACGTAAGAAACATGAATGGTCTAAATAGAAGATATGGAAATAATCGTGGATTTGTCAACAGAAGTTATAATTTATTTTACCCATAGATGGACAAAAATATTGTATGCTACAAATGCAATTATCTTGATCACAAAGCACGAGATTGCAGACATATGAATGAAGATGTCCCTATGAAAACCACAGTATGGAGAAGGAAAGAGATTCCAAACAATGAAGATTGTCTAATAGCATTAACCGCTGAAGAATGTAAAGAAGAAGATGAATGGTACATAGACAGTGGATTTTCTTCACACATGACCGGTGATCAAGACAAATTCATTAGCTTGAAGAGAAAGGATGGAAATGTTGCATTTGGAGATGACTCATCTGCCAAAATACTTGGAGAAGGTGTAGTAGATCTTGGAAGAAAAAATGTAAAAGAAAAGAATGTTCTATTGGTTGAAGACTTGAATCATAATCTACTCAGTGTTAGTAAAATGTGTGATCAAGGATACACTCTTACATTTGACTCCCGAAAAAGTAAAATCAGAGAAAATAACTCAGGAAGATTGGCTGCAACTGCAACAAGAAGACTGAACAACATATACATCCTAGACATGAAGAAGAGAGAGAATACAAAAGCCACACAAAAGGATTCCAAGGAAGAAAAAGTCCCAAAGACCAAAAATAAGGATGAAGTATTATTGAGTGCCACATGTTTAGGGGGAGCATCCCCAAAGAAAAAGGTTACCTTTCTCCATTAAACTCAAGGGGAGAATCCATACCCTTTTCCATTGATGTCAAAGGGGGAGATAAATTGGGATCATGATCATAGGGGGAGCATGAGTGTTTCCATCAATGACAAAGGGGGGGATTGTTGGAAGATTGGTTGTTGTCATTGATGTCAACCCTAGTCATGGGTTTTGGACAACAAGATTGATGAAGGTATTTGGAAATGAAGGAAAGTGCACATGCAGATACAACACCCATGGATGGATAGTATACATCATGTTGTTTTCGGTGGTATGTGGCACATCACGTAGATCCTCATGGTTGAGGAGAAATGAATTTTTGAAGATGACAAAGTGAATTGTACATGTAGGCCCTGAAGATAATTATAGAAAATAATTACAAGATAAGAAAGTGTCAGGTCAGCCCTAATGTTAAAAGGAAGTGACATAAATGGTATAAATAAACATCATTATACATTCATTTGATATAAGTCAAATTTAAGAGGGAAGAAGAAGTATGTTATCTTCAGGTCATTTAAGAGGATGAAGTCTTTTGGTGATGTGTTCTAAGGTATGTTATCTTCAGGTCATCTTACCATTTTTTCTATAAATATTTTTCTAGAACGATTCATATGGTGAAATTGCTATGGTATTGAGAAGACATATCAAGGTACCTCTGGTAAAAATTTTAACTCTTTATTCGCTATAATTATGGAGATACACTATGTGGAAGATAGGGTTGTGACCAGTCCTGAAGCTAGTCAATAAACAAGTGTTCCAGGTAAAAAAGTAATAACTTCTTCATACATAATCCAAACGAAGTGGGGCCAATTTCATTGGAAACAATATAGACTTTATCTTCCTATGTGATATTTTTAGAATCAAATGTTAAATATTGAGCGCGAGGCATGTTGTACAAGTTGGGTCTTATGAATAGACCAGAATTGAATAAAGCCTACCATTCTTTCTATAACCTCTTTTGGGGAAGGATTAAAGGAGTGAAAATTGGAGGAGTTTCAGAGAGTACATTGAGTAATATTATCTACAGGATCAAAGTATTGCAATAATTGAAGAATTGCAGAAATTGAAGAAGTCTCAGGAAGCATTATCAGGTGCTATGTGATGATTGGTTGATGGTGATGATTTAATGTAAAGTTTTATTATCTCTCATATATTCTTGGGTGGAAGGAAGGGGAAACGATGGAGAGTTCAAATCTCTCTTTATATTTAAGGATTGTATATTCATCTTGGAGGTTTATCCCTCCCTTTAAATTTAGAAGTTGTAGCTACCTTTGGAAGTCATTACTTCCCTTGAACAATAACCATTGGTTATTTTTCATATATTGTGCATGGTGTATTGTGGTGTATTGGTGTAACTCTTATACTATTGTTCATTTCTCATTGGATATAGTTGAATGGTTTAATTATAAGTTGAAAAAGGTTTGAAATTGTACTTGATACTAATTCACCCCCTCTCAGTATCAACAAGAATTACAAAATAAGAAAGTGTCAGGTCGGCCCTAATGTTAAAAGGAAGTGACATAAATGGTATAAATAAACATCATTATACATTCATTTGATAGAATTCGAATTTTAGAGGAAATCATAAGTAAAGAAGGCCGGATTTCAAGGGAGGATAAAATCTTTTGGTGATGTGTTCTACAGTATGTTATTTTCAGGTCATCTTACCATTTTTTGCTATAACTTTTTTTCTAGAACGATTCAGATGGTGAAATATCTATGGTATTGAGAATACATATCAAGGTACCTCTGGTAAAAATTCCATCTCCTGATTCGCTATAATTATGGAGATACACTATGTGGAAGATAGGGTTTGTGACCAGTCCTGAAGCTAGTCAATAAACAGGTGTTCTAGGTAAAATAGTCATAACTTATTCATATAGAATCCAAATGATTTGGGAAAATTTTCATTAGAAATAATATCGAATTTAGTTTCTTGTGTGTGAGTTTCAGAATCATATGTTAAATATTGAGCGCAGGGCATGCTGTGGAAGTTCACTCTCCTGAATAGACCAGAATTGAATAAAGTCTACAATTCTTTCTATAACTTCTTTTTGGGGAGGATTCAAGGAGTGAAATTTGGAAGAGTTTCAGAGAATACATTGAGTAATATTATCTATAGGATCAGAGTACTCCAATAATTAAATAACTGAATAAATTGAAGAAGTCTCAGAAAGCATTATTATGTTCTATGTGATGATTGGTTAATGGTGATGATTTAATGTAAAGTTTTATTATCTCTCATATATTCTTGGGTGGAAGGAAGGGGCAAGGATGGAGAGTTCAAATATCTCTTGATATTGGAGGATTGTATCTTCCTCTTGGAGGTTTATCCCTCCCTTTACATTTGGAAGTTGTAGCTACCTTTGGAAGTCATTAGTTTCCTTGAACAATAACTATTGATTATTTCTCATATATTGTGCATGGTGTACTATGGTGTATTGGTGTAACTCTTATACTATTGTTCATTTCTCATTGGATATTATTTAATGATTTAAGTATAAGTTGAAAAATGTTTTAAATTGTACTTGATATTGATTCACCCCCCTCTCAATATGAACAATTGGTATCAGAGCATGTTACCTTCAATACAGTTTAACCACTGGAAGGAGGATCCTATGCAGAAATGGAAGACAACATTCCAAATGGGATTCCACCATTTGATGGAAGAAATTTTGAATACTGGAATAATAGAGTGGAAACTTACTTGAAATCTCTTGGGTCAAATGTTTGGTTCTTAGTTTCTTTAGGATACAATGCTTTGAAGAAACCAAAGACTGCAGCTAAGAAGGAAGCAAAAAGGAACAACAAATTGGCAATAGATACCATCCTGGATGGAGTGACAGATTCGGTGAAATATAAGGTGGGATCATGTGCATTAGAAAAAGATCTTTGGGACACGCTACAATACCTTTATGCAAGGGAAGAAACAAAAGAAGAAGAAGAATTTGAAGAAGATTACAACATCTCAGATTTCAAAGAAGAAAATAGAGGTCATTTATTTTGCTTTAATTGTGAAGGAGTAGGACATGTTGAATTTGAATGTCCTCATCCAAGGATTGAAAGAGATGACAATGAAGAAGAAGAAAATCATGAAGTAGAAATGATTCAACAAGAATATGAGAATCTTAAAAAATTGAAGCATGTTGAGATTGAAAATAGCAAGCTAAAAGACACGCGTAGAAATCTAAGAAGTGAATTGGGTAGTTATGAAAAGATAGTTGTAAGCTTAAAGAAACAATTACAAGACTTTCATAAAATAATATAAGAAACCATTTCCCTGAAAAATCTACTCAAAGAAGCAAGAAGAATAGCAGAAGTAAAGAAGGTCCAAATGATAAAGAAAGAAGAAGATTGTGAGAAACTTGAACAAGAAGTTGTCTCATTGAGAAAGAGCTTAATAAAATCTCAAGTGCCAAAAGAATTAACGCATCTTGGATGCATGGGTGAAACTTCAAACAAAGAAGATGAAAATATCAACAATAAGGTTGAAGAAAGAGCTACACAAACAATTGATGAGAAGTGGACCAGGATACCAGAAAGAAGGAATGACTACAAAAGAAATGAATATCCAAGAAGACCTCCTACCTTAAGGAATCAAAGAAGCTTCAATCAGTATGAAGGAAACTACAGAAGAGTAGATCATGAACCTAGATGGACTACATCACAAAGAAGGTCACTTACTCCCAGGTATCAAAATTTATTTCTTGGTCATTGTTATACTTGCAAAATTTTTGAACATAAGGCAATTAATTGCAGAATCAATGAAAGGAACAAATACGCAAGAAACATGAATGGTGTAAACAGAAGATATGGAAATAATTGTGGATTTGTCAACAGAATTTATAATTCATTTTACCCATTGATGGACAAAAATACTGTATTCTACAAATGCAATTATCTTGGTCACAAAGCATGAGATTGCAGATATATGAATGAAAATGTCCCCATGCCAACCACAGTATGGAGAATGAATGAGATTCCAAAAAATGAATATTGTTGAATGGAATTAACTGCTGAAGAATGTAAGGAAGATGATGAATGGTACATAGACAGTGGATGTTCTTCACACATAACCAGGGATCAAGACAAATTCATCATCTTGAAGAGAAAGGGTGCCAATGTTTCATTTGGAGATGACTCATCTACCAAAATACTTAGAGAAGGTGTAGTAGAGCTTGGAAGAAAAAATGTAAAAGAAAATAATGTTCTATTGGTTGAAGACTTGAATCATAATCTACTAAGTGTTAGTAAAATGTGTGATCAAGGATACACTCTTACGTTTGACTCCCGAAAATGTAAAATCAGAGAAAATAACTCAGGAAGATTGGTTTCAATTGTAACAAGAAAGTTGAACAACATATACATCCTAGACATTAAGAAGAGAGAGAAGACTAAAGCCACACAAAAGGATTCTAAGGAAGAAAAAGTCCCAAAGACCAAAAATAAGGATGAAGAATTATTGAGTGCCACATGTTCATGGGGAGCAACCCCAAAGAAGAGAGTTACATTTTTCCATTAAATTCAGGGGGAGCATCCCTAACCTTTTCCATTGATGTCAAAGGGGGAGAGAAATTAGGATCATGATGATAGGGGGAGATTTTTGGAAGATTGGTTGTTGTCATTGATGTCAACCCTAGTCATGGGTTTTGGACCACAAGATTGATAAAGGTATTTGGACATGAAAGAAAATCCACATGCATATACAACACCCATGAATGGATAGTATACATCATGTTGTCTCCAGTGGTATGTGGCATGTCGTGTGGATCCTCATGGTGGAGAAGAAATGAATTTTTGAAGATGACAAAGTGAATTGAAGAAGGAAGTACATGTATGCCCTGAAGATAATTAAAGAAAAGAATTACAAGATAAGAAAGTGTTAGGTCGTCCCTAATGTTAAAAGGAACTGACATAAATGGTATAAATAAACATCATTATACATTCATTTGATAAAAGTCAAATTTCAGAGGAAATCAGAAGTAAAGAAGGCCGGATTTCAAAGGAGGATGAAGTCTTTTGGTGATGTGTTCTAAGGTATGTTATTTTCAGGTCATCTTACTATTTTTGCTATAACTTGTTTTTCTAGAATGATTCAGATGGTGAAATCCTTATGGTATTAATAATACATATCAAGGTACCTCTGGTAAAAATTTTAGCTTTTGATTCGTTATAATTATGGAGATACACTCTGTGGAAGATAGGGTTTGTGACCAGTCCTGACGCTAGTCAATAAATAAGTGTTCCGGGTAAATTAGTCATAACTTCTTCATAGGTAATCCAAATGACATGGGACAAATTTCATTGGAAATAGTACGGACTTTAGTTTCATGTGTGTGATTTTTAGAATAGGATGTTAAATATTGAGCGTGGGGCATGTTGTGCAAGTTCACTCTCCTAAATAGACCAGAATTGAATAAAGTCTACAATTCTTTCTATAACTTCTTTTGGAGGAGAATTCAAGGAGTGAAAATTGGATGATTTTCAGAGAATACATTGAGTAATATTATCTATAGGATCAGAGTACTCCAAGAATTGAATAATTGAAGAAATTGAAGAAGTCTTAGAAAGCATTATTAGGTTCTATGTAATGATTGGTTGATGGTGATGATTTAATGTAAAGTTTTATTATCTCTCATATATTCTTGGGTGGAAGGAAGGGGAAAGGATGGAGAGTTCAAATATCTCTTGATATTGGAGGATTGTATCTTCCTCTTGGAG
>ML786490.1:173557-230192 GCA_009831015.1 Picea engelmannii | reverse complement strand
ATCTAGTGAGCATAGTTGTGCAATAATTCCTTGATGCCCCTTTTTCAATAATTTTGTCATTCCATTAGAGCTTATCACCTTACCGGGTTTCCCTGTGATACCTCTTAACTCAATTTCTTTTCCTTCCAATGAAAATTTCATGAAATTTTCTTGAAAATTAAAAGCCACTATTCCCAATGATTGTAACCATTGCATTCCTAGTACAACATTTGAACCACCTATTATAACCCTATAATTCATAGGATCATCTGTTGACTAGAAAATTTTCACTCTGGATGTATGTTGGATTGCAAATAATATTTCATTTCTGCAAATTATTTTCAAGGAAAGGAAAAGAAAAGAAAATTCATGATTGTTGATGCTGAGTGGTGTTCCCTTACCCCATGGAGACAAGAGCAGGGGAGGTAGTGCACAAAACCCACAAAAAACACTAAGCCTAAGTTTTTTCTTCATTCATGCCTGGAGAATAAAGAACGTGCTTAGATCGACGAACGATATAGTGATGGGTAGATCAACGGTTGACAGTGGATTTCAGACCCCCTCGACTGTTCTTCTTTTAACGGAGGGGGGGGGGGGGTCCGAAATGGTGACTAACAAGTGAACACAGAACTATGATCATCATGACAATGTGCATATGGACGGTCTATAGGTGATTCCGGACCCCCTCGACCGTTCTTCCTTTAACAGAGGGTGGGGGGGTCCGGAATGAAGCATTTTTTCTAGTGGGCCCTATCCCAATGTGTCATCCATCCATCGCATCAGACATCCTCCACTCCATACCACTTACTGCTTACTACCCTTCCAACTTACCACCCTTCCAACCTACCACCCTTCCAACTTACCACCATACTGGAAATACCATATTGACCTTGTTGCATCTTTCATCTTCCACTGCGCCCTCACTCCCTTTGCTCCTTTGTCCCATTAGCTACTTCACCTGCCTCCCATCCATGAATAAATGAACTTAGGATAATGAACGAATAATGTTAAAGGGTTAGTGACATTTTCTAATACTTGTTAGCCTAACAAAGTTGTTTTGATAGGATAATTTAAAATAAAATAATGGTTACACTAACTATTAATTAATTAATTAATAATTAAGTTATTTGTTAATAATTAGGTTAGTGTTTATTAATTAACATTAATAATAACTAATAAACAAAATAAACATTTGTTAAAAAACAAATTATAAAATTAAAACAATTAAGTTATAACACAAATAAACACAAAACACATATAACAAAAACAAAATTAAAAACATAAAATAAAACAAAACAACAAATAAACACAAAACAATAAAACAAAAAGCATAAAACATTAAAACAACTAACAAATTTAAAATAAAATAAAATTAGAACACGTAATAAAACATATAAAACAATAAAATAAAGTAATAAAAAACAAAAATAAAAATTAATACTATCCTAAGTTCTACCCACCCATAACTTCTCACATCACATCCCATAAAACAAATCAATGGATGATAAAAATTTACGATCCCCCCTCACCATCTGAAGTTTAACGAGAGGGGTGGGTCCGGAATGAAGTAGTTTATAAAACCACCCCTCGGACAGGTGTCATCTCCAAAAGCCAGTGTACCCACCCCCCGCCCCCCCTAAAACCTCTTACCAACTTAGCGGTGGTCCGGAATACTGCCTTCCTAAAAAAACAACCACTTTCCCCAATATTTTTTAAAAAATCGCCCATTTTTGCCTGTTCAGTATGTCTTCTTCCGAAATTGATTCGGGAAGAAATAAAATGAATTTTAAGAAACCGTGAGATATTTTTCTCCATAACAGGATGAATAACAAAAACCTCTCTCATTTTTTTCACAGGTGCCATGATCAGGGATAATCGAAGCCATCTTCGAGACCATTTTTTCTAGTTTTTCATTTTTCTGTTACAGTCTTAATTTTGCGGAAGCTGTTACGGCGAGCTGGAGGTGAATTTGGTGAAACCAAAGGAGGTTTTCTTCCAGAAAATTCCCATATAAAATAACCTCCTTCAATTTTTTCCTAGGTGTTAGCATTGAATAGAAACAATTGTCTTTGCAAACCCCTTTTTTGTAGAAATTCGGCCCGTCTTTCATGGCAGACAGTTCAGGATTTTTGGGGATTTGTAGCTATTTTTGGCTGAGGTGGTTGACTCTGAATTATAAAACTTATGGGGAGATATATCCTATTTATTCATATGATTTTAATGTAAAGGTGGTTTATCATTGCACCCAGAAAGGCTGTTCTCTGTAATTGTTTATCCACTAGTAATACAAAGGAATTGGTGCACAGGATTCTTGTGTCTGGACATTGGTGATGTTTTTCTTGCTATGTTGATGTTTTCTTTCTCTGTTATCACCTTGTTTTATAATTCCAACTATTGAAAGGAAGTTAAAGAACAAAATTTACCTCGGGTACTCTATATCTGGCCTTTTATTAGTCTACATGTTATTGTTCTAATTTTGAGTTAAATAAATTCTTGAATGCTTCTTTACTTAAATGAACCTCTCACCTGTTCTATCTTTCCATCACATTTTATCTTAATCGATTTAGTATCTTGGCTATCTCACCCTATGAAGAATCCCTTTAAAATATGTTTATATGACATTAAGTTTTGACACAGACCCCATAGCCCAATGGGATTCTAAAGCAATCATTCATCCAAACACCTCAAATAAAAAACAAGCTGTGTTCTTCATAACTAGCCTAATATCC
This sequence comes from Picea engelmannii, assembly GCA_009831015.1. Lineage (NCBI taxonomy): Eukaryota > Viridiplantae > Streptophyta > Pinopsida > Pinales > Pinaceae > Picea > Picea engelmannii. The sequence continues at coordinate 227,484 of ML786490.1, read as the reverse complement.
TATTTCAAACAAATATAAATTTGACAGAGAGATCCCTCTTTGAGTCTTGGAGGGCTAGATCCCTAACTCGAAGTGGTTTTGATGTTGCCTCTGTGACTGCCTTCATAGCCTTGGGAAAATTATAGAGTGCTAACAGAATGGCGACCATACTGGGGACTTTCTCCAGTAGTACACTTCAAAGTTCTAGATCTGATCAATGATGGTGGACAGTGACCAGACACAAGAAGGTTGAGATCATTCACCTAGCGACTCCAAATTAACTCTAGATAGTGCCAACTCAAATACTCCACTAGAGGAAGAACCTAAAGCATGGCCAAGCAACCTAGAAAGATCAGGTACTGAAGCTAAAATTGCATTCAAGACATCTTTGGTTTTATTGTAATTATTTTCTATCTTATTCTAAGCCTGATCAAAAGTATATTGTTGAAGTTTATATTGATCATCTGCAAATTGATGAGCCTCAAGAGATCAGATCCCAAATTTTAGATACTCATACACCTGTGCACATCCTAGATGCACCTTTAGAAGTCCTAGTGAGATATAAGCCTCCTACTTTATCTCCTACTCTTGCTAAATCTCTGGATGGTTGTAAGCCTCTTGCTTCACCTACTATACCTGCCAAAATCCTAGATAGATACAAGCCCCTAGATTTACCTCCTATCCTCCATGACTTCCCTACAAATTACACCCATAATCTACCCAGGTTTGATGGAGAGAATGTCAATATTACTATTGAAAAGCATATCCAAAGTCTTGAGGATTTTCTTGACCTCTTTGAGGTAGAATATGATGATGTCTGCATCAGAATGTTTTCCCTATCATTGGGAGGTAAAGTCAAGAATTGGTTTAAAAATCTCCCAACTGCAAGCATTAACAATTTCCATCAATTTGTGCAAGTTTTTGTAAATCGATGGGTGATCATGAGAAATGTCTTTTTTATCCTGGAAGAGTATGACAATTTGAAAAGACAGCTAGGGGAAACAATACAACAATTTTCAGCAAGGTTCAATAAGGTATATCATGCAATGCCTGTTGATATAAGGACACCCTGAGGATCAACTCACTTGCATTTCCTAGATGCCTTCGATCCTAAGATGGAATTCCAATTAAGAGAAAGGAAGAGTGTAACCCTCGAAGAAATGCAGAACATTGCAGTTGATGTGGAGACTAACTTGTTGATCAAAAGGTCAAAGGTAAAGAACAAAGAAAAGGAGCAGCTGAAATCTCCAGAAGCTAAACTGGACATTCTGGCCAGCATCATGGAATAAATGTTGCACAAGATTAGCATAAGAGAAAAAAACGATGTTCAAAGTCATCATGTTCCATTGATTTGAGAGAAAGAAAAGGTCACAGTTCTTACGCAGGCGCGCCACCCAGGGCACGTCGGCTCATAGGATCCTTCCTCCTTTTCTTGTCCCGAAGAACTGGAAGGTTCTTCTAATTCCCTATCGGGAATTTTCCACACACAGCACTTTACACTGGCTCTTGCCTTAACGATCAGGAGATTAATGCTGCCCTCTTTTCTTTGTGATCGGGTTTCCCGTTATCGGGATTTTGACACCAGTAATGTTCTGGAAACTTGGATCACCGATCCCTGATTCCCGATGCGCTCCTTTATTTCCTTAGCCCTCCAGGATAAGCCTTCAGTCCATGCGACCACCCTTTATAAGACCTCAGCCTTATATCCCTTGTGTCGAGGTTTCTGACTTCAAATTCACGATGCCCCTCAAATTCCCGTTATCCTTCTAGGCTAAGCTCCTGGGTCCACGTGACCTATTCTTATATGACTGCAGTCATATCCCTCATCGGAGTTTCGGTCTTTCCGATGTCAAAATACAATTATCCCTAGGACTTGCGATTCAACGAATCCCAACGCGCCTTTTTCACGATAGCCCTCCTAGCTATAGGCCTTGGCCCATATGATCGTTAACCTGTGACCACAGTCTTATCCCCATTGGGGCTATGGGATTTTAAAGGTTGCAAACCACTTACCCATGGGTTTCCCGATTCCTCGAACACCGATTCTCCGTCAGGATGACAACTGGCTTCCACTACGGCGCCTTCCTCCTTTCTATCGTGCTGACAGCTCGTCGCACAATTGTACCTTCCTCCTTGTCGGGATTTCACGGTTCTTTAAACCAAAGTGCATAAAAAAAATTTCATTGGGATCCCCGATATCCCGATGACTCAAACCCCAATGGATGATTCCTTATCGGGAATTTTCCCGATTGCACTGATTTCCTCCACGCGTCCCCTCTGACGAACGGTCCCGATTTCTCCGAGGTTTCGGGACTTATAATGTCTCAACTTCCTTTTCCTTAGGAAATCTGATTTCCTGACATCATATATCCCAAATCTCCTTGGATTCGTGACACCTGTCCTCCCGAATGGACGATTCAGATTATGTCGGGTTTTTCACTATGAATTTTTCCCGACCTTCTGTCCACGGAACTACTAATTCCCAAACTTCAGATGCCTCGATCTCTGCCACGTGTTCAACTATCAGACGACTCCTATCTTCCCAAGACTTCGGGTTTTCAAATATCGAAAATCATTCGACCATTCACGATCCTTCGAATCTCAATGGTAACCCTCGTGCAACTTTTGTCAAACCCCACGGCTGATGGGTAACTGATCCACGATCCAACGGCTCACGACTCCTAGATCTTGAACTCCAAACATGACCATAACCTCCTTACTTATTTTGATATATCCAATGGCTGACGATATTCTGCCAATCTCCTCCATGAGATCCTGACCATCGCTTTCCTCCCTTGGTGATTCTTCTTGGGAATGACCAGGTATTCTTCCATGGAATTTGTCTTCCTGCAGGGTAACTATGAAACGCCTGGTTTAACCATTCCATGGAACAAATATTTCAATGGTTCTTATTCGACAAGTTCAAAATCCTTATCCTTCCTGATATTTCTCACACTTTCAATCCTCAAAGAGGTTCTCTGCACGCACTCCTTGCGACAGTTCTCAACCACTTCCAAGTGTTGAGTTCTTTTGACTCTATGCACACCTGCAGCAGCAGTCCTTCAATACTTCACTGAGTTTCATGACTGAGATTCTCCTTAGCCTGCGCACTCCTTGCATGGCTTGTATTTATCGATCTCACTTCTGAGAACAAGAGTCAAACTATCTGGGCCTTCTGTCAATGCACTCCTTGCAGACGAATTCAACTACACTCCTTGCAGGAATCTTTGCTGAGATAGAGAAACAATTGTAACTCATTCCACTTCCTCTCAGATTTCAATCTCAACACATGAAATCATACACACAGCATAATAGAAAATGCATAACGAGAAGTGAATACTCATGAGCATAGCATTCAACACACATACATAGAGAATAACACGACAGCCATGAATCTGAATCAACTTCTTCTATTAATTCAAGATATATACATGGGTGTTCTTCTACAGTTCTCTGCTTCTCTCCTATGCTCTAGATTCTTCTAACTCTTCCTTAACTATGTTACAATGCACAATGAGGGTGTCTATATCCGTTCTCCCTCTTTCTTCTAAAACTGTCTAATCTAATATTCAATTCTACCTACCTACATTTACTACTACAAATGCCTCTGTCTATCTCATATGAGAGCGGGGTGCTCAAGATCTGATTACATTTTACCAAGGTTCCTTCATTAAATGATCTCATTTATGTTTGGCGCATCAACTTCAAGGGAAAATTCAAAAATTGCACTGGACGTTTTCCAACTGTCTTCCGCTTCCACGTTGGCTCGCTTGACGTGAGGGATTCTCCTGCATCATACTCCCTCGCTTGAAAATTTTCATGGGATCCTATCCATGAGCCCTTGCATGGTATGTCCATGCTTCAAAATTTCTTCCTTAGTCTCCCAGCTTTCATCTTCAACTGGATGGCCCTTCCACTTGACCAAATATTCAAAGTATTCTTTCCTTCTGGTTTTCTTACCCACTCATTTATTCAGTATCTTCTCCATCTATGTCTTCTCTACAATTAGCATCTGCTTCTGCCACTGAACATCTGGTTGTTCATCACTTTCAGTCTTTGTTTCCCCATCTCTATATGGGTATAAATCTGAGACATTGAATATAAGAGAAATTCCGATCCCATCGGGTAACTCAATCTCATAAGCATTTTCTCCCATCTTTTTCAAGACCTTGCACGATCCGATTTTATTCATTTTCAATTTATTGTATGTTCCTCTTGGGAAGCTTTCCTTCCTCAGATGTGCCAGAACTAGATCACCAACTTCAAACTGAAGTTGCCTTCTATGTTGATCGGCCCTGCACTTGTATTCCTCGCTTGTTTTTAGCAACCGCTCCTTCACCTGGCTGTGAAGTTCCTTCATCGCTTCAACAAATTCTTCTGCACTAGAATTGCTAGTAGCAGTCTTCTCTGAATCCCTCAATTCATAAACTCCCCTCGGCTGCATCCCATAGACAACCTGGAATGGAATTTTTCCTATGCTCCGATTTACTAAGTCATTGTATGCAAACTCTACCTACGGCAATATATTGTCCCAACTACTATGGTGCTCTATCACCAAGCTTCTCAGTAAGTCTCCCAGACTTATGTTAACCACTTCCATTTGTCCATCCATCTGAGGATGATAAGCTAAACCGAACATCAAGTTAGTCCCCAACTTCTTCCATAAGGTCCTCCAAAAATTCCCTATGAATTTAGTGTCTCTGTCCGAAACTATGCTTTTCGGCAACCCATGAAGCCGAATGACCTCCTTGAAAAATAGATTTGCGATATGAGTCGCATCATTGGTTTTCTGGCATGGGATAAAATGTGCCATCTTAGAAAACCTATCCACTACCACAAATATGGACCAACACCTCTTTGCGTCCTTGGCAACCCCAATACAAAATCCATACTTATCACCTCCCACAACCTCTCTGGTATGGGAAATGGCTGATAAAAACATGCATTTTGCTTTCTCCCCTTCGAATGCTGGCAAATTCTGCATTTGTCAACAAACCTCTTGACATCTGCTCGCATTCCTGGCCAAAAGTATGACTCTCTTAACTTTGAAAATGTTTTTTCATGACCGAAGTGTCCTACTAACCCACCATTGTGTTTCTCTTTTAACAAGTTCTCCCTCATGGAGCATTTCAGAATACACAGTTGATTGCCTCAGAACAACAATCCTTCCTGGATCATGTACTCTATCCACTGGCTTTTGTCTCTAAGAACTAGATTCTCATCTGCTTCATACACTTCCTTAAAATCCTGGTCATCCACGTACATGTCTCTGAGATCATCAAAGCCTAACGTCCAGACTTTGAACTACTGCAACAACAAACACTTCCTTCTCAAAACATCAACAACTTTTTTAGCAACACAAGAAATATGTTTTATCACAAAAGTGAAATTTTGCATGTATTCAACCCACTTAACATGCCTCTGATTCAACCTTTCCTGTTGAGTCACAAACTGCAATGCATGGTTATCACTATATAAAACAAATTCCTTTGGAATCAAATAGTGCCTCCATTTTTTCAATGCCTTGATGATGGCATAGAATTCCCTATCATACGTGGAATACTTTTCCTTTGCCTCATTCAGCTTCTCGCTGAAATATGCAATTGGTCTATCATCTTGACTTAAGACCGCTCCTATGGAAAACCCTCTTGCATCACATTTTACCTGAAATGTCTTTTGAAAATCCGGCAACACCAGAACTAGTTGTTCCGTAATCTTCTGTTTCAACAAATTGAAACTCTTCTCAGCCTCTTCAGTCCAGTGAAAAGATTTATGTCTTTTCTTGACTGTATCCATCATCGTTGTGCTAATTCCACTAAAATTCCCAATGAATTTTTGGTAGAGACTAGCCAAATCATGACAACTTCTCACCTCAAATATGTTCCTCGGTGATGGCCAATTTTTTATTACTTCCACCTTATCTAGATCCATCCTCAACTCATTTGCATATATAAAAAAACCCAGATAAATGAGCTCTGTCTTCATAAATGAGGATTTTTTCATGTTTATCAACAGCTTCTCCTACTGTAGTTTCCTCATCACAATAGCCAAATGCTTCAGATGTCCAGCCTTCGTCTTGCTAAAAACCAATATGTCATCCAGATAAACGATGACAAATTTCCCAATGAACTCCTTCAGGACTTCATTCATCAACCTCATAAAGGTACTTGGTGCATTCATGAAGCCAAACGGCATGACAAGCCATTCATATAGTCCTTCGTTGGTTTTGAAGGCCGTCTTCCACTCATCGCCTTCCCTCTTGCGAATCTGGTGATATCCACTCTTCAAATCTATCTTTGAAAAAAAAATTGCTCCACTTAAGCAATCCATCAAATCATCCATTCTTGGCAATTGAAATCTGTACCTGATAGTTATCTTGTTAATCGCCCTTGAATCAGTGCATATCCTCCAGCCTCCATCTTTCTTCGGACTGAGTACTGTCGGAACAGCACACGGACTCAAGCTTTCCCTGATTAACCCTTTGTCCAACAACTCCTAGACTTGTCTTTTGACTTCTTCATTCTCCTGCGGCGTCAATCTATACGTTCCTTTGTTTGGCAAACTGCTCCTGGTATGAGATCAATGTGATGACTCACACTTCTCATCGGTGGCAACGAACATGGTAGTTCATCCACTACTATGTCAGCGAACTCTCCCAGTAGTTCCTGAACTTATTCTGGAAAATCATCCACTCTTGTGCTATTCGGAACAATTTTCGGCTTTCTAACCACAAATAATTGTGGATCCTCCTTCTTCTTAACTTCTGTAAGAAGTTCCTTCCCACTCATGAGAAGTACTGTGTTACTTACCTCTAGTTTCACTTCCTTATCCTCAATTGGATGCAATGTATGGGTTCTCCCATTCTTCTCCAGGGTGTATGTGTTCATCCTCCCATCATGAATCACATTTCTATCATATTGCCATGGTCAACCCAGCAACAAATGACAGACATCCATAGGAATAACATCGCATAAAATCTTATCATTATATCCTCCTATCTTAAATTCAACTAAACATTGTTTAGTGACATTTACCTGATGTCCCTTCTGTAGCCATGAAAATTTTTATGGACTTGGATGATCAGTTGTCTCCAACTCCAGCTTCTCTACCATCTCGGTTGAAATGAGATTATCTGTGCTTCCACTATCCACTATAACCTTGCATGCCCAACCCTTGGTCTTGCAATTTGTTCTAAAAAGACTGTTCCTCTGCATTGAATTCTCCATCTCCTTCTCTGGCGTTATAAGGACTTTCCGCATTACCAACGATCTTCCACCTTCAGCGTATTCTGACTCAACATCTTGCCTCTATGCCTCGGCGATGTGAGTCTCTCCAGTTTCTTTCTTTTTCTTTGGACACTCCAATGACTTGTGCCCATTCTTTCCACATGTGAAGCATGTGATTAATCCACCTCTTCCTCTTCCTCTGCCTCTGGTATGAGGAAACCTATCATTGTCAGCATATCCTCCTCTCTGCTCAGTATGTTGTTCTCTTTGCTCAGCATATCACCCTCGCTGTGAGCTTCCACCTCTCTCTGTCCGAGTCTGAGGTTTCTTCCAGTCATCTCTAGGATTCTGGATTCTTTCCTGGGCAACTGTCTTGCCTCTGGGATGACTTATGCCTCGGCCTCTTTGACTCTTCTTTCGACTCAGCTTCTCCTCATCTTTCAGATCCATTTGGTAAGCATCCTCCACCATTTGGATGGTTTCCATACTCATTTCATCCTGAATCTCATACCTTAGGCCATTCATATACCTGGACACTTTTTCGTCATTGCTTTCACGATGACCTGCCCTGATATTCAGTCTATAAAATTCCTTAGTATACTCCTTCACTATCATCAGCTTCTATCTCAGGTTCTGCATCCTCCTGAACAGAGAAATTTGATAATTCCTAGGAATGAATTTTGCCTTCATTTTTGCAATCATCCTGTCCCAGCTCTTAATCTTCTGCTTGCCTTGGAAACGCCTGTCAGCTTGTAGTTAATCCCACCACAAGGCTGCATGTCCTTTTAATCTCGTGATGGCATGCCTAACCTTCTTATCCTCTTCGATATCTTCATAGTTGAAGTAAGTATCTAGAGCTCTAATCCAATCTAGAAGCTTTTCTACATCCAGATTTCCCTCATAAAACGGAACGTCCATTTTCACCTTTGTACTCATTCTTGCAACAGATTTAAGTAAACGTTCACTCGCTGCATCTTCCGCTGGGATTTCTTTGTCTCTATGTCCAACATCATCTTCATTTTCGGATTCACTGATATCTCCTACATCATCTTTGTGCCTTTCTCTTATCTCCATGTCCTCCATTCTGGCACGAAGATTTCGCATTTCCCTCTCCACGTCTGGATTCTTCACTTGCCTACCTCTTTCTCTGGACATTTCCCTTTCCTACTCTGGATCGGGTGATTGTCTACCCCTTCTCCTTGGCGGCATGGTGAATTCTCCTTTTCCTCTGCTACAGAAAGCAAAGAAGATTTTCTAAGCTTTGATACCACTTGACGTAGGCATGCCACCCAGGGCACGTCCTCTCATAGGATCCTTCCTCCTTTTCTTGGCCTGAAGAACTGGAAGGTTCTTCTAATTCCCTATCAGGAATTTTCCACCCACAGCACTCTGCACTGGCTCTCGCCTTAACGATCGGGAGATTAATGCTGCCCTCTTTTCTTTGTGATCGGGTTTCCCGTTATCGGTATTTTGACACCAGTAATGTTCTAGCAACTTGGATCACCGATCCCCAATCCCTGATGCACTCCTTTGTTGCCTTAGCCCTCCAGGTTAAGCCTTCAGTCCATGCAACCACTCTCTATAAGACCTCAGCCTTAAATCCATTTTGTCAAATTTTCTGACTTCAAATTCTCGATGCCCCTCAAATTCTTGTTATCCCTCTAGGATAAGCTCTTGGGTCCACGTGACCTCTCCTTATATGACTGCATTCATATCCCTCATTGGAGTTTCGGTCTTTCCGATGTCAAAATGCAATTGTCCCTAGGACTTGCGATTCCCCGAATCCCGACATGCCTTTTTCACGATATCCCTCCTAGATATAGGCCTTGGCCCATATGACCATTAACCCGTGACCACGGTCTTATCTCCATCAGGGATATGGGATTTTAAAGGTTGCAAACCACTTAACCGTGGGTTTCCCGATTCCTCAAACACCGATTCTCCATCAGGCTGACAACTGGCTTCCACTACGGTGCCTTCCTCCTTTCTATCATGCTGACAGCTGGTCGCACAATTGTACCTTCCTCCTCATCGGGATTTTGCGGTTCGTGAAACCAAAGTGCATAAACACTTTGTCACCGGGATCCTCGATATCTCGATGACTCAAACCCCGATGGATGATTCCTTATCAGGAATTTTCCCGATGGCATTGATTTCCTCCACGCGTCCCATTTGACGAATGGTCCTGATTTCTCCGGGGTTTCGGGACTTATAATGTCTCAACTTCCTTGTCCTCGGGAAATCCGATTTCCCAACACCGGATATCCCAACTCTCCTTGGATTCCTGACACTTGTCCTCCCGAATGGACGATTCAGATTATGCTGGGTTTTTCACTATGAATTTTTTCCGACCTTCTGTCCACGGAACTATTGATTCTTGAACTCTAAACGCCTCAATCTATGCCACATGTCCAACTGTCGGACGACTCCAATATTCCCGGGACTTCAGGGTTTCAAATATCGAAAATCATTCAACCACAGTATTCTCGATCCTTCGAATCCTGATGGTAACCCTCGTGCAACTTCTGTCAGAACCCACGGCTGATGGGTAGCTGATCCATGATCCAACGGCTCACGACTCCTGGAGCTTGAACTCCGAACATGACCGTAACCTCCTTACTTCTTTTGATATATCCAACGGCTAACGGGATTTTTCCAATCTCCTCCACGAGATCCTGACCATCGCTTTCCTCCCTTGGCGATTCTTCTTGGGAATGACCAAGTATTCTTCCATGGAATTTGTCTTCCTGCAGGGTAACTATGCAACGCCTGGTTTAACCATTCCATGGAATGAATCTTCTAGTGGTTCTTATTCGATGAGTTCAAAATCCTTCTCCTTCCTAAGATTTCTCACACTTTCAATCCTCAAATAGGTTCTCTACACATACTCCTTGCGACAGTTCTCAACCACTTCCAAGTGTTGAGTTCTTTTGACTCTGCGCACACCTGCAGCAATAGTCCTTCAATACTTCACTCAGTTTCACGACTGAGATTATCCTTAGCCTGCACACTCCTTGCACGGCTCGTATTTCTCGATCTCACTTCTGAGAACAAGAGTCAAACTATCTGGGCCTTCTGTCAACGCACTCCTTGCGGACGAATTCAACTGCACTCCTTGCAGGAATCTTTGCTCAGATAGAGAAACAATTGTAACTCATTCCACTTCCTCTTAGATTTCAATATCAACACATGAAATCATACACACAACATAAGAGAAAATGCATAACGAGAAGTGAATACTCCTGAGCATAGAATTCAACACACATACACAAAGAATAACATGATAGCCATGAATCTGAATCAACTTCTTATATTAATTCAAGATCTGTACATGGGTGTTCTTATACAGTTCTTTGCTTCTCTCCTATGCTCTGGATTCTTCTAACTCTTCCTTAACTATGTTACAATGCACAATGAGGGTGTCTATATCCGTTCTCCCTCTTTCTTCTAAAACTGTCTAATCTAATATTCAATTCTACCTACCTACATTTACTACTATAAATGTCTTTGTCTATCTCAGACGAGAGCGGGGCGCTCAAGATCGGATTACATTTTACCAAGGTGCCTTCATTAAATTATCTCATTTATGTTTGGCGCATCAACTTCAAGGGAAAATTCAAAAATTGCGCTGGACGTTTTCTAGTTGTCTTCCGCTTCCACGTTGGCTCGCTTGACGTGAGGGATGCTCCTGTATCAAGTTCCCAAACATTTTTCAACTGAACCTTGGTACCATGGTTTGATGATGAAGCTCCATATCAACTTGCAGGGGAATAACCAACTGATATGATGCGTATGTTTGATGGCATTCCCTACTTGGATAATCTACCCAAGTGTGATTAGTACGATGATGATGATCATGAGGATGAAATAGAGGTGGATTGTTCAAAGACATCAGCCACATATGACTGGGAGGAAGAATATCATTTTCAATCCAAGTAGGACAATCAATATGTACATGGAAATTATGACAACAATGATCAAAGTGCAAAAAATATCAGAGTAAGTGGAAACACTTTGCCCTTATGTTTCTCATCTTTTCAATTTCTGAAAAGAATCTCTAGGCCAGTTGTAAATAGTGAAGATAGAAAATTCTCTGATCAATCAGTTCAAGATGCCATTTTTTATATGGAAGAAAATCCAAAATTTTATCCCTTGAGCCTTTTTGAAGGTCAAACCTCAGATGAAATCATGAAGCCCAAAACAAGTGATGAGCTAATCCATTTGGATTCATTGCCTCTATGCTTTAATTCATTTCAAATTTTGAGGGGAAATCTTGGTCAGATTCAAGTTGAAAGTCACAATGTAAGACATGAAGAACCAATAGAGCCAATGCCACCATTATCTAAAGAATTTTATGATCCTATAGTTGATATTCTAGATAATGTGTGTTTTCAAAGTCATTTTTCATTTATCCCCAATGTTTTCAAAAACTGTTATGATATGGATATGACCAGACAGTCAACTACAGGGGTGCGTTCAGTAAAAGCATCATTTCAGAACCCATCAGAAAAGTTTCACCCATGTCAGGAAGTGCATGAGGATGAAAATAGCACAACCATAGCATCAAATCATGAAGTTGAGTCGGTTCAGTTTGAATATCAAGGAACAGGTCAGTTCTACCTTGATCCTATAGCCACCTATATGGAGAAATTGTTCACTAGAGAACCCCAATCTATCCCTGGCATTACTTTGGTTCTTTGGGATTGTCGAGGTCTCTATTGTAAAGATCAATCATGTTTTCAGTAGCAGCCATTACACTTTGCAGTTTTGAATCTATGGGCAAAAGGTCAAGCTGCCTTTTTTACTATGCTAACAAGCAGTCAAGTAGTCCACTGGTCTCAACAACTACTTGATTGGCTTCATTGGAATTTTTTTATTATTTGATTTAGCATGATTTTCAATAGTATAGGGTAGGTACAAGAATGTGAATAAGATCATCATTCTGAGCATCTCTTTTTCAGTAGTGTTCATTTTGGTTTGGTTTCAGTTGCAAGATCAAAATAGGTACAGCTTGCAGAATAAGATTTTGGGATCAGCCCAAAGAATAAAGCACCGGTCTGCACATTCACAATTCAATGGTTCTTGAAACCTCCCAAAAGAGTTGCCATCCCTAGGTGGAGCCACTGTTATAACCCTATAATTCATAGGATCATCTGTTGACTAGAAAATTTTCACTCTGGATGTATGTTGGCTTACAAATAATATTTCATTTCTGCAAATTATTTTCAAGGAAAGGAAAAGAAAAGAAAATCCATGATTGTTGACACTGATTGGTGTTTCCTAACCCCATGGAGACAAAAGAAAGGGAAGTAGTGCACAAAACGCACAAAAAACACCAAGCCTAAGTTTTTTTTGCATTTGCGCCTGGAGAATAAAGAACGTTCTTAGATCAATGGACGATCTAGCGGTGGGTAGATAAACAACTAACAGTGGATTCCAGACCCCCTCGACTGTTTTTCTTTTAACGGCGGGCGGGGGGGTCTATAATGGTGACTAGCAAGTGCCCACAGATCTACGGTCATCATGACAGTGCACAAATGGACGGTCTACAGGCAATTTCAGACCCCCTCGACCATTCTTCCTTTAACGGTGGTGGGGGGGGTCTGGAATGAGGTGATTTTTCTGGCGGGACCTATCCCAATGTGTCATCCATCCATTGCATCACACATCCTCCACTCCATACCACTTAATTCTTACCACCTTTCCAACTTACCACCCTTCCAACCTACCACCCTTCCAACTTACCACCATACTGGAAATACCATATTGACCCTGCTGCATCTTTCATCCTCCGCTATGCCCTCACTCCCTTTGCCCCTTTGTCCCGTTTTCTACTTCACCCACCTCCCATCCATGAATAAATGAACTTAGGATAATGAACGAATAATGTTAAAGGATTAGTGACATTTTCTATTACTTGTTAGCTTAACAAAGTTGTTTTGATAGGATAATTTAAAATAAAATAATGGTTAGACTAACTATTAATTAATTAATTATTAAATTAATTAATTAATTAATTAATATTTAAGTTAGTTGTTAATAATTAGGTTAGTGTTTATTAATTAACATTAATAATAACTAATAAACAAAATAAACATTTGTTAAAAAACAAATTATAAAATTAAAACAATTAAATTATAACACAAATAAACACAAAACACATATAACAAAAACAAAATTAAAAACATAAAATAAAACAAAACAACAAATAAACACAAAACAATAAAAAAAAGAGCATAAAACATTAAAACAAATAACAAATTTAAAATAAAATAAAATTAGAACACGTAATAAAACATATAAAACAATAAAATAAAGTAATAAAAAACAAAAACAAAAATTAATACTATCCTAAGTTCTACCCATCCATAACTTCTCACATCACATCCCATAAAACAAATTAATGGATGACAAAAATTATGGATCCCCCATCACCATCCGAAGTTTAACGGGAGGGTGGGTCCAGAATGAAGCAGTTTATAAAACCACCCCCTGGACAGGTGTCAACTCTACAAGCCAGTGGACCCCCACCCCTTTAAAACTTCTTACCACCTCAAGGGGGGTCTTGAATACCGCCTTCCCAAAAAAAAACCACTTTCCCCAATATATTTTAAAAAATCGTCCATTTTTGCTTGTTCAGTATGTCTTCTTCCGAAACCGATTCCAGGCGAACGAAAATGAATTTTAAGAAACCGATAGAGTTTTTTCTCTGTAATGTGATGAAGAACAAAAACCTCTCTCAGGGTTTGCACAAGTGTCATGAGAAGGGATAATCGAAGCAATCTTTGAGACCCTTTTTTCCAGTTTTTCATTTTTCTATTACAGCCTTGATTTTGTGGGAGTTGTTACGGCGAGCTGGAGGCGAATTTGGAAAAACCAAAGGAGGTTTTTGTCCAGCACGTACCCATATACAATAAATTCCTTTATTTTTTTCATAGGTGTCAACATTGAAGAGAAACAAATGTCTTTGTGAACCCCTTTTTTGCAAAAATTCGGCCCGTCTTTCATGGCGGACAGTTCAGGATTTTTGGGGATTTGTGGTTAATTTTGGGCGAGGAAGTTGAATCCAACTTCCAAAACTTATGGGGATATATATCCTATTTATTCATATGATTTTAATGTAAAGGTGGTTGATCATTGCACCCAGAAAGACTGTTCTTTGTAATTTTTTATCCACCAGTAATACAAAGGAATTGGTGCAAAGGATTCTTGTGTCTTGACATTGGTGATGTTTTTCTTGTTATGTTAATGTTTTCTTACTCTGTTATCACCTTGTTTTCTAATTCCAATTTTGAAAGGATGTTAAAGAATAGAATTTACCTCGGGTACTATATATCTAGCCTTTTATCAGTCTGCATGTTATTCTTTTGATTTTGAGTTAAAGAAATTCTTGAATGCTTATTTACTTAAATGAACCTCTCACCTGTTCTATCTTTCCATTACATTTTATCTTAATCGATCCAGTATCTTGGCTATCTCACCCAGTGAAGAAGCCCTTTAAAAGTTGTTTATCTAAACTTAAGTTTTAACACAGACCCCATATCCCAATGGGATTCTAAAGCAATCATTCAACCAAACACCTCAAATAAAAAACAAACCATGTTCTGCATAACTAGCCTAATATCCTATTTCAAACAAATCTAAATTTGACAGAGAGATCCCTCTCTAAGTCTTAGAGGGCTAGATCCCTGACTTGAAGTTGTTTTGGTGTTGGCTCTGTGACTGCCTTCACAACCTTGGGCATATTATAGAGTGCTAACACCACCCATGGGTATAGCAATCATTAGACTATTCATTACATCTTCCTCCATAGTAATACTGATCTTATTTCATTTTCCTGAGCAATTGATAGTTCCTCCATCAAGAGTTTTCCCCCTTGAAGAGGCTTATTATATGAAATTATCTCTTTTTCAAGGCGTTGAGTAATTTTTCTGAGTTTTTTCTATGCTATATTGATATTTGGTTCTTAACATATGGTATCAGAGCTCAAGGTCTTGGGGTTTCGCTACTACATCCGAGACACAATGGAATTTTCACTATAACATTCTTTATACAATGTTTCAGAAGGAACGTCTTGAAGGATATTTATTAGACAGATCAAGGTACATTGGGTTAAAATTTCATCTCCTGAGGCCTTATACTTTCGGAGATACATCCTGTAGAAGATAGGGTTCTGGAATCATCTTGAACTGAGTCATTGCAGAATTTCCACTATAAAAACTTTTATGTAATGTTTCAGACACTGAAATTTAGAGGATATTCACATAAATTAGTAAGGTATCTGTGGTAAAAATTTCATCTTCTGGGTCACCTTAAATTTGTAGATACACCCTGTGTAAGATAGGGTATCTAACTAGTCCTATTGACTAGTCTCAAGAAGGTGTTCCAGGTAAAACAATCATAACTTCTTCCTAGAGTATCCAAATTAAGTGGGACTGGTTTCATTGGATCTTGAACAGTCTGTAGTATTTTTGGTACAAGTTTCAGAATTGTATATCAATTATTGTGTGTGGGGCATGCTATACAAGTTAGATCTCCTAGAAAGGCCAAAAAGTGGCAAGTTATGGGGAAGTTACCGTAAATTCCACTTGGCACATCCAATTTTGATCAGACCTATGGCATTGTAGAGAATAAATATCAGATACCTACATAAAAGAAATTTTCATACCCAAAAGGGCCGAAACTTGGGAGATACAATAGAATAAAGATTGTCTAGAAGAACCACCTCAAAATCAAGGTTCAAAAGTGATACTTGGCCAACATGCCACCCAAAAAGGGAAATTATACACCAAATAAGACTCTTCGAGGGGGAAACCTCCTTTTACCCCACTTAAATGTTCAAGTACAAGATGATTCCAAATGAAAATGTCTCCTTGGTATATATAGGAGACTAGGAGGTATAATTACAACTAATGGAATAAATCCGACATAAATAAAATAACATTACTAATGTAGTATGCCCCAATTAAGGCGTAATGAGCCAATATTAGGGCTTAACATGTTTAAATATTTTAAGGCTTTTGTTAAGAATCAAATAGAGAAAAGAATTAAGGTGTTGAGGGCATATAATGGTGGAGAGTTCTATGGGAATGAATTTGAAGAATTCTGTAAGAAGTGTGGTATAGCAAGGAAAAATACTACTCCATATACACCTCAACATAATGGAGTTGTAGAAAGGATGAATAGGAAGTTGATGGAAAAATAAAGGTGCATGCTCAGTGGTGTCGGGTTAGGGAAAGAATTATGGGCAGAGGTAGTGGGTATTGCATGTTACCTGAAAAAACAGATCAGTCTCATCCATGTTGGATGAAAAGACTCAACAAGAGGTATGGACTAGTAAGAAACCTTCTCTCACACATGTCAAGGTATTTGGCTGTGATGTATATTTTCATGTTCCAAAGGAAAATAGGAGTAAGCTAGATAAGAAGGTTGAAAAGTGTATCTTTATTGCATATAAATATGGTCTCAAAGTTTATAAGCTTTGGAACCCAGAAACTAAGAAGGTAGTGTATATCGAAGATGTGGTATTTAGAGAAATGAAGGATGTTGTTAAATAGGAAGTCCTACCAAGTAAGGAAGAACCAGAGAAAATAGAGTATGATTTAAAGGATGATGAATCAGACTCTACAAAAGAACAAGAATAAGAAGAAGAATATCCTCATACTCCAGTATTGAGGAGATCAGTACGAGAACGGAGCATATCGAAAAGATATACTCCATATTATTTCCGTTCAAATTTTTCTTTGTCTATTACTAATGATGATCCTATATATTTCAGGGAGGCAGTGGATTTATAGGATGGAAATCTCTTGAAAAAGGCCATGGACAAAGAAATGGAAACCTTGGATAAGAATGAGGCTTGGGATCTAGTGGAGTTGTCGACTAGAATAAATCCCATTGGCATAAAATTAGTACTTAAAAGGAAGATTAATGCATAAGGAAAAGTGGAGAAATACAAAGATCAGTTAGTAGCAAAGGGATATTCCTAGGTTGAGGGAATTGATTTTGGTGAGATTTTTTCTCCTGTTGCCAAGTTAACCTCTATAAGATTTATTTTATCTGTTGTTGTTGCATTTGATTTTGATGTAGAACAGATGGATGTGAAGACACCATTCCTACATGGTGTTGGCATGTTTTACAAGCAGTGTATGCTTGTCATTGATGGCAAGTATAGCAGCGATGATGGCTTGAGTATAGGAAGGATGTGTTAGGTGGGCTCCATAAGTATTTTGGGAAGACGATGCAGAGAAAGCTCAACAAGATCAGAGTATGCAGTGATGGATCTCATTGAGATTTCCCGATGAATGTTAGATCTGAGCCAAAGGTCCGACTGACATTGAATCCAAGAGAACCTGCATGCTCTTGAACGAGCAAGGTGACATGCGAAACCTCGAAAAATCCAAAACATGCACCTCAATGAAGACTCCATTTCGGAGTTTCGGTTACCAGGAGATGGAGAAGTCAAGAGTCGAGACTCTCTAACACAGGAGTCCCGAAGTCGTGAAATGTGAAACCCTGAAATCACAAAATAGGCACATCGCTTGAAGTTTCGACTACCGGAGTTTCGGATACCAGGATATAGAGAGGTCATGGAATGTTGTCATCAGGAGTCCTGAAGTGCCGAAATGTGAAATACTGAAAAACCCGAAACAGGCGCACCACTCGAAGTATTAAATACCCGGATTTCAGTTATCGGGAGATGGATATGTCAGAGACTCTCATCAATAAGAGTCTTGAAATCGTGAAATGTGAAATGACAAAATGATTTGAGCCCTTGGTTCAAGGAGATCATGGACCATTGATAAGACTCCATTTCGAAGTATTGGATACCGGGAATTCAGATATCGGGAGATGGAAATGACAAAGACTCTCATCATGAAGAGTCCCAAAGTCACAAAACCTGAAGAAGTGAAATGATAAAGAATCCATATCGGAGTTTTAGATAGCGGCAGTAGGAGGAGTCAAGACTGAAGAATCTTCATCACAAGAGTCCTGAAATCAAGAAACCTGATGTCACGAAATGTCACAGACTACATACCGAAGGTTCGGATACCGGGAGTTGGAGATGTCAAGGTCTTTCACCATAGAAATACTGAAATTCCGATTCGCCGAAATGAAAAATGATGTATTACCGGACCGTTGATCTGACTCCATTTCAGAGTTTCAGATACCGGGAGTTGAAGCATCAAAACAGTTCACCATCAAGAGTGTCGAAATGCTGAAATGTTGAAACATGAAATTGTGAAATGTAGTTTCGACTAAGGCTGAGGTCATAGCCATTGGTCACATCGGTGGAAGATAGGGGAAATATTTAGTGAAGACAAGCTCCTTTTCAGAGTTTCACGGGTTGGGAAATGGAGAGTACTAAAATCCTCCACCATGGTGATCCTGAAATGCCGAAGAGCGGAATGCCAAAATGAACGCAAGATTTAGAGAAGTTAATCCAATGGTGCAGATGAAACTGAAGAAGATCGGAGGGCTACTGTAGCACTTCTCAATGTAACTACTAGAAACCACTAATGGTTTCTACCAGAGGGCTCAAAGAGACTTCTGTGTGATTTCCAGAGGAATTGAAGGGTCACAAGGAATCTTCCAGTAGGAGAGAAGACTGTTCATGGAGGCTATTGACAGCTGGAAGAGCGTTGGAGATGTTAACTGCGACAGAGAGGTTGAGGTCAATGACAACAAAAGATGAAGAATCTCAACTGCTTGTGATGTGAAGGAATTTGATCATGACACCTAGTGATGATGGACAGATGGGTTTTAACAAATAATGAAGTTGAGGAGTTGCCATGAGAAAATGGTAGAGCACTTGAAATGCAGAGGAAGAAGAAATATTTCATCAAGGGATGCATAATATGGATGTGAGCAAGGAGGGAGAGCGCAGTAGCAGAAATGGAAACAAGACAAAGGGTGCATTAAATAGGAAGTGCACATATAGCATGACAGGGGAAGAACATAAAGTGCAAGGGATGCGTGCAGGAAGACAGTGAGGCAGACAGAGCAATGAAATCTTGCAGAACAGTGATGAGACTAGTAAGTTGTTGTTGCACATTATATCACTGTAATAAGTCTTAGTAACACATATTCATAAATCAGGGTGGTAGGGAGGTGCTAGGGAGGACTGGTGTCCTCAGAGGTTCAAGTGGGTGCTTGAACACAAGGAGTTGTAGCTTCCTTCTAGTTGGTGCTAGAGAAACCAGGGATTTGATGCTTACTTCTAGTTGGTGCTAGAGAAACCATGAAGTTGGTGCTTCCTTATAGTTGGTGCTAGAGAAACCAGGGAGTTGGTGCTTCCTTCTAGTGGGTGCTAGAGAAAACAGAGAGTTGGTGCTCTCAACAAATTGTTGCCTGCAAAATCATAGGTTGTAGCCTCACAATGAGTTGGTGCTCATATGTATGATAATGTAAAGAATGTAAATAATACGTATCATATAAATAAGAAGAGGTTTTTACCCTTTATGGGTTTCCTTAGGAAATATATGTCTATGTGTATCTCATATATGTGACTGATGCTAAATGTGCCATTTCTTATTTCCTTGCATTATTGTGATTATCATTGAGTGGCTTGTAAAGAATTTAAAAGAAGCATAATTGTTTAAGCACGATGACAACTGATTCACCCCCCCCTCTCAGTTGTCCAATAATTGGTATCAGAGACAGCCCCTTTTATCTAAGGGAAGATCCTAGAGCTTAAACATGTCAATCCATGAAGGAAATTCAACCAATAAGGCCCCTTTGTTCAATGGAACAAACTTTGCCTTCTGAAAAGTTAGAATGAGAACCTACATAATGGATTTAGGTGCAGATGTATGGGATGTGGTAGACACTAGTTATGTAAAGCCGATTGTACTAGCTAATAAGGATGAAAAGCTAGAATTTAGCTTCAACGCTAAGGCTATGAATGCTATCTTGAGTGGGCTTGCAGAAACATAATTTGTAAAAGTTATGCACCTCAGAACTGCCAAAGAAATGTGGGACAAACTCATTAGCAGTTATGAAGCTAATGAAAAGGTAAAGGATGCCAAGCTTCAAACCTACAGAATATAATTTGAACAGTTGAAGATGAAGGAAGATGAAACTGTTGGAAAATACTTTTCGAGAGTAGAAGAAATGGTAAATGCAATGAAGGCAGTTGGTGAAACAATTGAGGAACCTTCTTTAGTTCATAAAATCTTGAGATCTCTCCTAGATAGGTTCAACCTGAAGGTCTCTTCTATAGAATAACTTAATGATATAAAAACCTTGTAGTTTGATAAACTTATAGGAACATTGACTACATATGAAATGAGAATAGTTAAAGATAAACCCACCTCCAAAGAAGCATCATTTAAAGCAGACCAGAATGAGGATTCTGAGCCCGATGAAATTGAAGAAAAATTTGTGAAAAGACTGAAGAAGGGATCAGGCAAATAAAAAGGTAAACTGCCTTTCAAATGTTTCAACTATGGTAGGATAGATAATTTTGCAAATAAATGTCCTCACAAAGGAAAGGATCATACATATGATGATGAGGAGAAGTACAAACACAAAAATTTCTTTAAAGAGAATAACTTTAAGAAGAAAAGTTTGTGCATAAACTATGATGATGATCCTTTAGATGATGAAGACAATGACTCCTCTATTGAAGATAAACTAAATGAATTCATACTTATGGGCAAAAAGGATAATGATAATAACAACATAGGGAGTGATGTTAATGAAGAAGAAGTTGTGGTTGACATGGAAGGAGAACTGATCAGTGCAATGGAAGAGATTGATAGACTAAGAATCAAGAACAAAAAGCAAAGACAATTGTTGATACAGTTCAAGAAAGATAGTAAAGAACCTGATGATGACCTTGTCCTACTAAAAATAGAATTAGAAGAGGAAAAGAAAATCAAATACATTCTGAAATGAAAGCTATCATAAAAGAAGGCAAGATGTGAAGCATTAGAACACGAAGTAGTGAAAACTAGGAAACAAATGGAAATGTTTCAAGCCTTGTATAATCAAAATCTATCAAGTATCAAAGCCTCAGAAGGATTAGCCACCATTCTAAATTATCAAAGGAATCCAAAGCTAAAAACGGGTTTGAGTTATGAAGAGGGATCAAGTAGTGGGAAGCCAAGAAGCGAAGAACCCATCAAGTTTGTCAAATGTACAACCACTAACAACCACAAACCAACAAAAACAAAGGAAGACAATCATCTGCCCATGACGAGTAAGGAAAAAGGTGCCAAGGATGAATCTGTAGAACAAAGAAATAATGCACTCCCTGGTGAAAGACGTCATCAACATGGAAGAAATCGAGTTTCTGAAAGAAGACAACCATTTTCCAGGTACAAAGAATTTTTCTATGGCTATTGTTTCTACTGTTCTAACTTTGGTCACAAAGCTATAAATAATTCCTTAAGACTTAGACATGATAAATTAACATTTCAAAGGAATAAATACTTTCCACAACAAAGAATGATGCAGCCAAGTAACAAACCTTCACAAATTGCCAATTGCCAAATTAATTCTAGGGACATGCAACTAAGGAGCTCAAGAAATAATCAACAATCAATGAGTAGACAACGCTGCAACAATAAGTTTGACCTGTTGAACAAAGATATTGAATGCTACATCTGTCATAACTATGGGCATAAATCTATTGACTGTCGATTAAAGAACTATGAACCAGATTTGAATTCCCCTGCTGAAAATGTCAAGTTTTGGGAAGAAAGAAAGTGACAAGTGTGGATTAGTGTTGTCAGCTAAAAGAAAAACGAACCCCTATTACATAGATAGTGGATGCTCCAAACATATGATGGGAGACAAAGGTAATTTTCTATCTCTAAGTGAAAGCAAATCAGGAAACGTAACCTTTGGAAATGATGCTCCAGGTAAAATAAAGGGTAAAGGGATAGTGAGTTTAAGTAATGGAAAAGGAAAAACCCAAGATGTTCTACTTGTGGATGGGCTCAAACATAATCTTCTCAGTGTAAGTCAAATGTGTGATAGAGGATGCGAAGTGTTATTCACATCCAAGGACTGCAAGATAAAGTCTGTAAACTCAGGACAAGTGGTGGCCAAAGGCATAAGGACAGAAAATAATGTATATGTGCTAAAAGAAAATAGAGAAGAATGTCATCTAAGAAAACATGATAAAAGTTGGTTATGGCATAGGAGACTTGGACATCTAAACTTTGACCACTTAATCAAACTCATAAATCTCGAGGCAGTAAAAGATCTTCCGAGAATATCAAAGCCCCAAGATTCAATGTGTAAACCCTGGCAAGTAGGAAAGCTAAACAGGACACAGTTTAAGTCCAAGAGCTTTACTTCAATAGAGAAACCACTCTAAATAGTTCATATGGATTTATGTGGGCCATTAAGATAGGAAGGCACGAGGAAAGAAAACTACTTCATGCTGATTATTGATGATTACTCCAGACTTACTTGGGTTGCCTTTCTCAAAGAAAAAGATGAATCATTTGAGAAGTTTAAAATATTTAAGGCTTTAACTGAGACTCAAACAGGCAAGAATTTAAAGGCAGTAAGATCAGACCAAGGAGGAGAGTTCATGTTAAGTGACTTCAAGGAATTCTGTGATAAGCATGGGATCAAGAGAGAATACACAATCCCAAGAACTCCACAACAAAATCGAGTAGTTGAGAGGCAAAACAGAACAGTGCAGGAAATGGCTAGGTCAATGATGAATGAGAAGAACATTGGTCAAACCTACTAGGTAGAAGAAATACACACAGCAGTCCATGTTCTTAACAAAGACCACCTCAGACCACAAAGTGACAAGACACCTTATGAACTATGGTTTGGGAGACCTGCTTCAATTAAACACTTCAAAGTCTTTGGGAGTAAATGCTACATAAAGAATAATGATGAGAACCTTGGGAAACATGATGAAAAGTATGATGAAGGTATCTTCTTGGGGTATGCTACAAATAGTAAAGGATACAGATGCTATAATAAGAGGTTGCATAAAATGGTCGATTGTATTGATGTAAAAGTTGATGAAGGAATCCCAGCAAGAGATGTACAGTAATGATTCTTCTACAAAAGACATAGATAAAGATGAAGATGAACAGGTCCAAGAATTAGAAAATGAAGACTATGAATCAGATGAAGACTCAGAAAGACTCAAATCATGAGTCAAATTCAAATTCCTCCTCTAGAATCATTCAAAAGAATCATCCTACAAGTCAGATAATTGGAGAAAAAGACAAAGGTGTACAAACCAGGAGAAAGCTAATCAAAACCACTGAACAATATCATATAGCTTTAATATCCATGCTGGAACCCAATAATTTCAATGAAGCCAACAAAGATGACCACTGGGTTAAAGTAATGAATGATGAACTTGATTAGATTGAGAAAAACAATACGTGGGAGATGGTTCATAGACCTGAAGATAAAAATGTCATTGGCTCCAAATGGATCTTTAAGAATAAGTTGAATGAGAAAGGACAAGTTGTCAAGAACAAAGCAAGGTTAGTCTGTAAAGGATATGCTCAGATAGAAGGACTGGATTTTGATGAAACATTTGCGCCTGTAGCAAGATTAGAAGCTATCATAATGTTTCTTGCCTATGCTTGTCATAAAAGGTTTAAAGTCTATCAAATGGATGTCAAGTCAGCTTTTCTAAATGGAGATTTAAGTGAAGAAGTCTATATGGAACAACCGAAGGGCTTCAAACTGGAAGATAACCCTGACTTAGTATGAAATCTGAAGAAAAAATTATATGGGTTAAAACAAGCCCCATCGAGCCTAGTATCACAGACTGGATACATATCTCAAAGACAAAGGGTTCAAGAGAGAAATAGTTGATAGTAATTTGTATATTAAAACAAAGGATAATAATTTGCTCATTGTATTGGTCTATGTAGATGGCATCAACATATTCGGATGTAATAAGGATCCATTGGTACAATGGTTTTCTTCTGCCATGGAATCTGAGTTTGAAATGTCCATGATAGGAGAACTGTCATTTTTTCTTGGTCTGCAAATTACTCAAAGGTCTGAAGGGATGTTCATTTCTCAAGAAAAATATCTAAGAGAAATGCTGAAAAGATTTCAAATGGAAGACTCCAAACCTGTGGGTACACCTATGGTTACTAGATGCAAATTAAGCAAGGATGATGACTCACCTGATGTTGATCAAATTTCATATAGATCAATGATAGGCAGCCTGCTGTACATCAAAACATCTCGCTCAGACATAATGCATGTTGTAGGAATGGTAGGAAGATTTCAGTCTGCACCTAAATAGAGTCATTTGCAAGATGTCAAAAGAATATTCACCTATTTGAAAGAAACAATGACTTATGGTCTATGGTATCCCAGAAATCAGAATTTTTAGTTAACTATTTATTCAAATGCAGATTGGGTAAACTGTGTTGATGAGAGAAAAAGCACCAGTGGAGGAGAATTCTTCCTAGGTGACTCATTAGTAGCATGGCTTAATAAAAAGAAAAGTTCCATTTCTTTATCAACCACAGAGGCAGAGTATATTGTTGTTTCTACCTGTTGAACTCAGGTATTATGGATGATTTAGACACTTGCAGACTTGGAGGTAAAATATGTTGCACCGATCCCAATTCATTGTGATAACACTAGTGCCATCAGTGTGTATAAGAATCCTGTATTCCACTCCAAGACCAAGAATATTCCCATAAAATACCATTTTCTGAGAGAGCAGGTCACTAATCAGGTTGTTCAGGTCTAGTACATTCCAACCATAGAACAAATTGCAAACATCTTTACTAAACCCCTAGCTCAGATACCTTTTGAATATCTCCGACAGAAGTTGGGTGTCATTCCGTCTCACACCTAAGAGAGTCCATCTTGTTAGGGGGAGTTTTGTATTGTTTGAATATATAATGCCTCCTAAAAATTGTTGCAACATCTCAGGGGGAGCATGTTTTCTTTGACATTGATGTCAAAGGGGGAGAAAAGGAGTGGTCCAGGCAAGATGCTACAATTGGAGGTCCAAACGGATTAGCGAAGATGCTCAGGGTTTCCATCAATGCCAAAGGGGGAGATTGTTGGCATGTTTTACGGGTAGTGTATGCTTGTCATTGATGGAAAGTAAAACAACGATGATGGCTTGAGTACATGAAGGATGTGCCAGGTGAGCTCCAGAAGTCTTTTGGGAAGACGATGCAGAGCAAGCTCAACATGATCATAGTATGCAGCGATGGACCTCATTGAGATTTCCCGATGAACATCAGATCTGAGCTAGAGGTCCGACTGGCGTTGGATCCAGGAGAACCTTCACGCTCTTTAATGAGCAAGGTGACATGAAAAACCCCAAAAAATCCAAAACAGGCACCTCAACGAAGACTCCATTTCAGAGTTTCAGTTACTAGGAGATGGAGAAGTCAAGAGTCGAGACTCTCCAACATAGGAGTCCCGAAGTCATGAAACGCGAAACCCTGAAATCGCGAAACAAGCGCATTGCTCGAAGTTTTGGCTACTGGAGTTTTGGATACTAGGAGATAGAGAGTTCATGGACTATCATCATTAGGAGTCCCGAAGTACCGAAATGTGAAATCCAGAAAAACCCAAAACAGGCGCACCACTCGAAGTATTGAATACCAAGATTTCAATTATTGGGAGATGGAGTTGTCAGAGACTGTCATCAACAGGAGTCCTGA
This sequence comes from Picea engelmannii, assembly GCA_009831015.1. NCBI lineage: Eukaryota > Viridiplantae > Streptophyta > Pinopsida > Pinales > Pinaceae > Picea > Picea engelmannii. Next base: position 201,641 of record ML786490.1, on the reverse strand, counting down.
AATCATGAAATGTGAAATGATGAGATGATCTAAGCCATTGGTTCAAGGCTATTGTGGGCCGTTGATCCGACTCCATTTTGAATTATTGGATATCGGGATTTCGAATACCGGGAGATGGAAATGACAAAGACTCTCATCATGAAGAGTTCCGAAGTCGCGAAACCCAAAGTCGTGAAATGATAAAGACTCCATACCATAGTTTTAGATACCAGGAGTAGGACGAGTCAAGAGTGAAGACTCTTCATCACAGGAGTCCCAAAATCGCGAAACCCGAAGTCGCGAAATGTCATAGACTACATACCAGAGGTTCGGATACCGGGAGTTGGAGATGTCAAGGTATTTCACCATAGGAATACCAAAATATTGATTTGCCGAAATGAAAAACGTTGGAGTACCAGACCATTGATTTGACTCCATTTCAGATTTCTGGATACCGGGAGTTGAAGTGTCGAAACACTTCTCCATCAAGAGTGTCGAAATTCCAAAATCCCGAAACGCGAAATTGCGAAATGCAATTTCAAATAAGGCTGAGGTCACAGTCGTTGGTGACATCGTCAGAAGATGGGGGAAGGTGTTAGTTAATACAGGCTCCTCTTCAGAGTTTTGGGGGTCAAGAAATGGAGAATACTAAAATCCTCCACCACAGTGATCCTAAAATGCCGAAGAGCGGAATGCCGAAATGAACGCAAGATTTAGAGAAGTTAATCCAATGGTACAGATGAAACTGAAGAATATTGGAGGGCTACTGTAGCACTTCTCAGTATAACTTCTAGAAACCACTAATGGTTTCTGCCAGAGGACTCGAAGAGACTTCTATGTGATTTCCATAAGAACTGAAGGGTCACAAGGAATATGCCAGTAGGAGAAAAGACTGTTTGTGGAGGCTATTGATAGCTAGAAGAGCATTGGAGTCGTTAACTGCGACAGAGAGGTTGAGGTCGACGGCAATAGAAGATGAAGAATATCAAATTCCCGTGATGTGAATTAATTTGATCATGACACCCAATGATGATGGACAGATGGGTTTTAACAAACAGTGAAGCTAAAGAGTTTCCATGAGAAAAAGGTAGAGCACTCGACATGAAGAGGAAGAAGAAATATTGCATGAGGGGATGCACAAGATGGATGTGAGAAAGGAGGGGGAGCATAGTAGCGGAAATGGAAACAAGAGAAAGGGTGCATTAAATGGGAAGTGCACATAGAGCATGACAAGGGAAGAACAAAAAGTGCAAGGGATGCGTGCAGGAAGACAGTGAGGCAGACAGAGCAGCGAAATCTTGCAAAACAATGATGAGACTGGTAAGTTGTTGTTGCAAATTATATCACTATAATAAGTTTCAGTAATACAAATTCATAAATCAAGGTGGTAGGGAGGTTCTAGGGAGGACTGGTGTCCTCAGAGGTTCAAGTGGGTGCTTAAACATAGGGAGTTGTAGCTTCCTTCTAGTTGGTGCTAGAGAAACCAGAGAGTTGATGCTTCCTTCTAGTTGGTGCTAGAGAAACCAGGGAGTTGGTGCTTCCTTCTAGTTGGTGCTAGAGAAACTAGGGAGTTGGTGCTTCCTTCTAGTGGGTGCTAGAGAAAACAGAGAGTTGGTTCTCTCAACAAATTGTTTCTTGCAAAAACAGAGGTTGTATCCTCACAATGAGTTGGTGCTCATATGTATGATAATTTAAAGAATGTAAATAATACTTATCATATAAAGAAGAAGATGTTTTTACCCTTTATATGTTTCCTCAGGAAATATCTGTCTCTGTGTATCTCATATATGTGACTAATGTTGAATGTGCCATTTCTTATTTCCCTGCATTGTTGTGATTATAATTGAGTGCCTTGTAAAGAATTTAAAAGAAGCATAATTGTTTAAGGACAGTGACAACTGATTCACCCCCCCCCCTCTTAGTTGTCCAACACATGGGAATATAGAAGAAGAAATATATATGAAGCAACCATATGGTTATGCTGTGAAGGGAAAGAAATATCTTGTATGCAAGATGAAAAAGTCTATGTATGGTTTAAAATAATCACCAAGGATGTGGTATCAAAACTTTGATACTTATATGTTGGGACTCAGCTTCATAAGAAGAAAAGAGGATCATTGTGTGTATCTTAAATTAATTGGTGATCATTTGATTTATTTGGTATTGTATGTGGATGACATGTTGTTGATAAGAAACAACAAGGAGATTATGTAGGATGTGAAAACTCAGTTATCCTCTAAATTTGACATGAAGGATCTCACTGCTTCAAATTTCATTTTCGGCATGGAAATTGAAAGAGATCACAAAAAGAGGAAACTCTGGTTAAATCAGAAAAAATATGTTGAGACAATATTGCGGAGGTTTAATGTGAAGGAATGTAAACCGGTCAAGGTTCCTATTCCTGTTGGTGTAAAGTTATATGTGGATCAGTGTCCCAAGACACATGAAGAGGAGGAGGACATGTCTAGTGTTCCATATGCGAGTGAAGTTGGCATTTTGATGTATGCAATGGTATGTACTAGACCAGATATTGCACATGTAGTGGGAGTTTTGAGTAGGTATATTTCAAAACCAGGGAAGGAGCATTGGACAACAATAAACATGGTTTTCAGGTATTTGTATGGCACAGCTAGCTATGGACTTTTCTACCAAGGAAGAACGAGATTGGAAAGAGTATTGGATATGCATGGCTTTGTGGATGTAGACTAGGATAGATATCTGGATCGTACAAGATGTACAAGTGGGTATGTGTTTAATCTATTTGGAGGCGAAATAAGTTGGATGAGAAAAAGATAGGTTGTTGTGGCACTTTCAACTACAGAAGTTGAATACATGACAACCACTCATGCAAGTACAGAAGCAGTATGGTTACAAATATTGTGTTTAGGTATTGTGTTGGTACAACAAATTGTAAGGATATATTGTGATAGTCAGTGTGCAATTTTTCTAGTGAAGAACCAAGATTATCATTCAAAGACAAAACATATTGATATTCAATATCACTTTGTGAGAGAAATGGTTGAAGAAAATAAAGTGTTCTTAATGAAGGTGGACACTTTGAAGAATGTTGCAGATTCATTAAAAAAATCTATGAGCACTAAGAAGTTATCTTGGTGTAGAGGATCCATGGGAATTGTTGCCTTGGATTGTTGACTATGTAACCCTATAACCCACTGTATGCAAAGAAAAAAATAAGTGGGAGAATGTTGGGTATGTATTATACATTTTGCACGATTACTAGTTTTTTCATTGCATCAGGTGCACATGGGTTCGAGGAAATTCCCCCGAGAAATTCTTTTTGCCTCGGGAAACATGTCTCATTTTTGAGTGGTTTTTCGACACATGGTTTTTGCTGATGGTTTTCTATTTCTAGTTAATGAATTAGGGTTGTCGACTAATCAAGGTCATTGGGTTGGGGTTTTGGATGCCAATGTCTCATATATGTATATTGTATTGTAAATAATGTATCAGTATGAATGAGTATAGAATATGTTGGTTTTCCTGGTTTGGGTTTCTAGGTAAAAATATATGTGTAATGTTTGTATTTTCCATTATATATTTTATGTTATTTTACTGAAAATATGTTTGCAGTAAATATTGTGCAAGGTTAAAATCTACATTAGGAACATCAAATAAACATGGTCAATTTTCAAAGAAGAACCCTGTAATGTTATGCTTTCATTGGTAGTTGATGGTTTCAATCCATTTGGTGATATTAGGTCTATTTAATCAGTGTGGAATATCTTTGTTATAAATAATAACCTTCCTCCTTGGATTTCAATAAATATGGAACACACAATGTTGGCAATGATTTTTCTGGGTATTTGTTTAAAAAATTGGTTTAAACATTTCATTTCATTTATCTTATTCATTGAATAATTACTTATATATATATAAGCTAGTAATTATGTGTACTTTCGCCCAATTAGGTAAGTACCAAGTGAAATATATGAATGTATATATTTAGCCTCTTGTTGATGAAGTACTAAAGTTATGGGCTAGCATCACTATGTATGACATCTTTAGACCAATAGAGAAAAATAAATTTCAACTCAATGGAATACTTACATGGAAAATTCATGATACCCTAGGGATAACACATTTTTGTGGTATGTAATAGAATACTTCATTTTAATAGTATGTAATTTTATGAAAATATGTTGCATGCTTCTTAAATACAAATTCCTTATTATATAAATAATACCGACATTAATCTGTATCTTGTAGGTATTCAAACAAAGAGTAAATTTTCATGTTCAATTTGTGGTAGGTCCCATGTTCAAGTGTTCATGTGAGCTCCATGCTGAAGATATGTAACATACCCAACCACACACAGGTCGGGCTACGCTACTTCAAGTCCACTCTCGAACTTCCTTCTCTTACAGATACCTTTCAAATTAATAAATATGCATAAAATAAAGAAACTAAACAACATTCATAGAAATAACCAACAAGCATGCATATTCTAATGATTTAATTTAATGATAAACAAATACATAGCGGAATAAATCATAGACAGGTAAATAATACCATACCAAAGAGCACTTATATTTTATAAAAGAAGACACCAAGTGGATGCAAACCATGGATGTTCTACCCAACCATAGACATTGTTGTTCCAAGCCTCAACAAAAATTTCACCCCTGAGCGAGGGCTATGAATCCACAAGGACAATTCCAGAGTGTTACTTGGCTTCCCAAACCAGTCAGTACTCAAGGTCTCATAGGATTCCCAACACCCACAACAATCCAAGTAGTCATCTCTTTTATACCCATCCTGCATAACCCAATAGAATGGACCCTCTCCCTTATATTCCACACAGTCCCTTGAGATTTCCTTATCCTTCTAGGGATCCAGTGCAGCTGGTCCAGAATATCTATGTTGGGACTCTCAGAACTTTCAACTGTGAGCAAAGTTGGACACAAGCTAAATCATATAAAACATGCAAGCCTTAAATCATGGTTGGATTACACCAACAATGTTTATATCCAAGCCAAGAAATAGATGAGGAAAGATGAGTGGGTGACAAAAATTAATGGACTGATATCTCCATGAAAGGTGTGAACATAGAGAAATGGATTAAATGCATGAATGAATGAATGAGTGAGTGAATGAGTGGGATGAACAACAGAAGAACCAGAACTAGAATGAGAGTGAGAGAGAGAAAGAATCCCCCCAATAGACTAGGGATGGGTTTATGTAAATATTAGGAATCAAGAACTTGATGGCCTTCCCCCAAAAAGATCATGTAACTCATTTCCCCAAATTAAAAAAATGGGTAATTAAAAAATTAAATAAAGACTTAGCTCGGGAATCCCCCTCTCTTGTGGAATCATAGCTCCCTATAACTCTAATCCTTGTGTGTCTAGCAACCAACGATGTATTTTTTATTAATAATGATAAAAAAATTGCATTTCTTAGGCACAATGGCCTTTTTTAATTGTTTGGGCACTCTGGCCTCTCAACACTTAACAAATATATCAATATGGGGCTCACAAACCAGGGTATTACATCCCCTCCCCCTTATTTTGGCATTGTCCTTAGTGCATATACAAAACAATAATCAAACTTTCAAACTTTATTCAAAACATTTTAGGTACTGTGTTTACATGGAATATTCATGCTCTCAAGTAGCATACTCAGGACCATAGCAGGTCAACTAAACGTTTACCAGCTCTATAGCTCAATTCTAGAGCATTTTGACTTTTTTGTCCAATATTTGCACTGGCTGGACCTCAAAGTCTCCCTCTGTCTCTACCTGAATCAAATGACAATCAATAACATTGTTAGGATCATGTAAATATTTCTTTAGAAAAGAGCCATGAAATACATTATTCACATTCATGGAAGTAGGCAATGCTATCATGTATGAAACTAGCCCTATTCTATCCAATATCTCAAATGGACCATATAATCTGGTTGCCAGCTTTGTACAACTACCCAACTTCAAAAAGATCTTCTTTCTCTTTAACTTCAAAAGAACATGCTCCCCCACTTTAAATTATCTCTATGTTGTATTATTATTTGCATAAACTTTCTGTCTATCATGAGCGGCTTTTAAATTTTGCTTAATCTTAACCATGTGGTCTTCCATTTCCTTGAGCAACTCTAGCCCAAATGCCACTCTATCTTCTGGGTTGTCCCAACTAACTGGAGTATTGCATTTCCTACGATACAAAGCTTAAAATGGGATAATTTTCAATGAATCTTGATACCCATTATTATAGACAAGCTCAACCAAGTGCAAGTAATATTCTCACTTAGATGGCTTATCCATCACATACATTTTCAACATGACTTAAATTAGTCATTTGAACCTCTCTATATGCTCATCTAATTGCGGATGGTATGTTGTGCTAAAATTAAGATTTGTACCAAATCCTTTAAATAATCCTTTCCATAAATTTCAAGTAAACTTTGTGTCTGTCAGAGACAATTGTCCTCAGTATCCCATGCAACCTAGAAATATCCCTCATGTAAATTTCTACAATATTTTTTGTTGTATGAGTTTTTTTCACAAGAACAAAATAAGCAGTCTTTGTCAATTTATCAACCACTTCCATGATTGAATCATGTTTTCTTGTTGTCTTGGGAAATTTAGTTATAAAATCAATGCTTATCACTTCCCATTTCTTCTTTTGAATTGGTAATGGTTGTAGCAAACCCATTGGGTTCATATGCTCATCATTCACATTCTCACATTCCATACATATGGAAATGTAATCAACAACAACCTTTCTCATTCTCGACCAAAATAATTGTTTTCTTACTACTGTATTCATTTTCGGGTAACTGAGATGTCCATCATATGGAACATTATGCATTTCTCTTAATACTATATTCCTAAGTTATCTGGAACTAGGAACATAAATTCTATTTTTATGCATAAGTAATCCATCTTCCTTCATCTGATACTCTTTCATTTTCTGTTGTACATCTCCTTGCTGTAATCTTTCCTTTACCTATAGGTAATGCTGATGTCTAACAACAACATATAAATTATTCTCTTCAAGTCTGACTGATGCATACTGACAGTTGTAGCATGCATGAGATGCACTCTTCTACTAAGTGCATCGAAACCTTTATTTTATTTTCCTTTGATATTCTTGATATCAAAGTCGTATTCACTTAAAACTTCCATCCATATTGTTTTCCTGGCATTCAAAGTTGGTTATTCAAAAAGATACTTCAGACCATTGTGGTTTGTTCTTAATTCAAATATCTTTCACATGAGATAATGCCTCCACATATTCAATGTGTGAACAATGGAAGTAAGCTCCAAGTCATGTCTGGAATAGTTCCTCTCATGTTCCTTAATCTTTATGGACTCATAACCAATGACATGTCTATTTTGAGTGAGGAATCCACCAACCCTTCCTTACATGCATCTGTGCATGCCAAAAAAAAAACATTTGGGTCAACAATATTTAACACAGGTGCACTAGTAATTAATTCCTTCAATAGATTAAAATTCTCTTCACACTCAGATGTCCATTAAAATTTCATTCCCTTCTCTTGCAAAGAAGTGATGGGATGATAAATCTTAGAGAACTCTGTTATGAACCTTCTTTAGTAACCAACTAACCCCATAAAAGATCTGACTTCTAAAACATTCATGGGTGCTTGCCATCCTTTAATGGCTTCGATCTTCTCTGGATCCACTGTTATGCCTTGTTATGAAATAATGTGTCCCAAGTAATGCATTTGTTCTTGGTAAAATGAACATTTACTCATCTTGTAATACAATTGATGTTATCTCAACACTTGCAATACCAGTCGTAGGTGATGTTCATGTTCCTCTTAAGACTTAGAATAAACAAGTGTGTCATCCAGGAATACTATGACAAACTTATCCAAATAGTTTCTAAATATGCCATTCATTAAGAACATAAAGATAGTTTGTGCATTGGTCATTCCAAATGGCACCACTACAAATTCATAATTCCCATACCTGGTTCTAAAGGTTGTCTTATGGATGTCTTCTTTCTTGATTCTTGCCTGATGGTATCTTGATCTCAAGTCTATCTTTGAAAATATATTTGTTCCTCTTAGCTAATCAAAGAGGTTATCAATTCTAGGTAAATGATACTTGTTCTTTATAGTAGACTTACGCAGTTGTTTAAAGTCAATACACAACCTCAAGGTTCCATCTTTATTTTGAAAAAGAGTATTGGTGCTCCCCAAGGTGAAACACTTGGGTGTATGTAACCTTTATTTAACAATTCCTCCAACTGCATTTGTAATTATTTTAACTCTAGTGTACTCATTTAGTAAGGTGTTTTTGACACTGGGGCAACTCATGGCACTAAATCAATAGATAAATCTATCTCCCTTTTTTATGACAACCCTGGTATTTCTTGGAATACATCCTTGAATTCTTGTAGTACCGAGAAATCTTCAAGGCTTGGCCCCTTTTTATTTTCTCTCTCCTCCACATGGGCTGCATACAATTGAGATTCTTTTCTGAAGCATCTCTTCAATTGTAAGGATGAAATCTCCCTTATAGAGATGGGTCTTGGAACTCCTTTCACAGTTCTCTATTTTCCATCTCCATCAAGGCATGTAAATATTTTTCTATGGCAATCTAGGACAGCATGATGCATGTCCAACCAATCCATTTCAATTAGAATATCATAATACCGCAATGGTATGATATTTATATCAACACTACTATTCACACTATTAATACTTATGGAACAACCTATGACCATATCATGGATCATCCTTTTGGTTACATCAGATAGTTGAACCAAACTTGATTTCCCAAGATTATTTTTCTCCAAATGTAATCTATCCACTATTTTAGGATCAATGTAACAATGACTTGCTCCTGAATAAAAAAAAATAGCAACAGGATGATTTATGATATTACCTTCCACCTTGATCATGTTGCATTGGTATTCTTCTTGGCGATCATCTAAGGATGAATAAATTGTTCCCATGTCTTAGACTATTGTAGCCTCTTGGATTTTGTGCATGGTCGTCACTATGTCCTTTCTGTGTGGAAAATCCTTGTACATGTGATCTTCCTTGCATCCCCAACATTGGATTGGTGGTCTCCCCCTTCTTCCCAAGGATTGTTCTTTCTTGGATTCATCCTTGGAATATTAATCTTGATGATTTTTATTAGGCTCATTTCTATTGAAAGGAGGTTTGAATCCCTTCTTCGTTTGATCAAACTTCTTCTTCTTATCCTTCCAATACTTTTGCATGGATTATCTTCCCTAGCCTTGCTCATACAAGTATTTATCCTTCCTGATGGCCTCATTCAAAGTATTGGTATCATCATACAAATTTTTTCTTTATAAAAGGACAAAAGTCCACTCAAAAACCTCTGTATTTTCACCTTCTCATCATTTATCAACCCAACATACTTTAACAACCCCAAGAACTTCTTCTCATAATCTTCCATAGTCATGCTTTCGAGCCTGAGTTCAAAGAACTCCTGCATTTTCTTGTTATATAAATGATATGAGAGGTACTCCTTCTGGAAATAATTTTTGAACTGCTTCCAAGTAACCCTATTCTCATTAATATGCTCAACTTTCTTCAACTGGTCCCACCACATAGAAAATTTCCCATGTAAATGGTAGGTGGAAACTCTAGATTCTAGCTACTATCACAAGTTGCATATTAATAAAGACAAGTTATATAGTACATGAAGGAAAAGAAACATACTTTGCACAAATCAAAACTATATTCAAGATAAGAAACACATACGAATTTGGACACAAATACACTATCATCAATAGTATCTTCACCGGGTAGAGAACTTTAATCCATGCACAGAATGGGTCCAACCAGTTGATGTATTGATATTTTCTCCCAAAAATCTAAACCCTCAAAACATACAAAAAATGCATATTTATCAGATTTGTCGAGGTTCTCTTCCATCTGGGACTGAGACTTGAATCTACACTACCAACTGTAAAACAACTTATTAACTTAACTAGAAAATGTTGGAGTATAGTAATGTATACTTCACACTTGACTTAATCAAAAAGAGTGGTTCTTATCACACATAAAATACCACTTATTATTCTTTAAACTTAAAATAGTCTTGAACTAAACAATTATAAAATGTTATTTGTAATAAAATTAGGTTGATGCATGCACTGGAGTGAACTGAGATCTAACAAAAAATGATGTTAGAAGAGACGAAAAGGAGGAGAAAAATACAAAACTTGAAAGCAAAATTACTTCAAATCCAAAAGAAAAGTTTTATAACTAACTATTTATAACCAACTTTTCTTTAACTAAATTTTCAAGATCTTGTAAATAAAACCTAAAACATACTTTCGCTTGACTAGACGATACTTATCCTACAAGAAATCAAGAAAGAACTTGAAAAATAGACTCTTTTTCCTTTTTGCAAATAACCAACTCTAACTACTTTACCAAACTGAAAAAAATATATTTTTTTTTAATTGCCTTAAAGATAAAAACTGAAATAAATATTTTACTTTTTTCAAAGCAAGTAAAAAAGGATAAAAATACTGAAACAAGACTAGAAAAATCATTTATCCCACTGCATATCGTAGGGATTCAATCAAGAAATGAAGAAGGAAGATTTACAATTCAACAGCTTTCTTAAAACCCTTTTTCAAAATAAACACAAGAAAATCAATAAAACAAGTAAACCAAACTCTAAAGCCTAAAAACCCTATAAAAAGAGACTCTGGACTTGTCCAAGAAAACCCTGAGAAGTGTAAACGTCAATCAGGAAAGAAGCAAACTTCCTATTTTTCAAAACAAATTATTGAAACAAAGACACTGGTTGTTACATCAACATCTTGCGTATGTATGCAGGTTGTTTAATGAGCATAGCATGTATGTATGCAGGTTGACTCAAGGCAGGGCACGTACACCTCTGTATCTTTCAAAAAAAAAAAATATCAGGTAGTCTTATAAGGCAAGGACAACTAGTATATCACCTAAAGGTGACCAGAATCCCTCGACAAACTGAAAAAAATCAAAAGAAACTTGAAAGGAAAACAAACCAATCAAACAATCCAAAATCCCCTAAACAAATCTAGAGGCTTCCCCAATATGGTCGCCAGTTCAACTAGCTAGAAAAGCCCCCCTTTAACTACACCAGGATTCAAGATGTAGACAAAACAAATAACTGTCTAAAAGCTAATCAATTCTCTATACTACCCCAAACATATCAAAACTAATGGATAGAAAGAAAATAGAGAAGATATCGGGTAACTATACCTCTAATCCCACATCTGGTGATGATCTCCTCATTCTTGGAAGTTCCATTGACTATACGTCTCCTCCTAGGGATGAAATGCATCCAAAGATAGGAAAACAAAGAACTACAAGCATGTTATTCCATATATAAGTTAGGGTTAGATCTTAGAATGTCAAGTATAAATCAATAAAAGTATTCAAGACACCATCATTTGGGATAGGAAAATGTGATTCTTTTATTCATAATACAAAGATTATACATTATAATCTGAGTCGGCCACCATTCTGCGAACCAAGTTCGGGCTCCTCTTTACCATGATCCAAGTGAAACTTTTATGAACTTATTCTCTCAACCTTATGATCTCCTCTATGAAAGGGAATGGGTTAAATGGAGGAAGAAGAGGCTGATGAGGGAAAGCTAAGGCAATTTCTCACAAAAGGTGGCAATATCTTGGGCAAGGAGGGGAAGTGAAATTGGGTAGGGTTTCACTGTTCTTATGCTTAGATGTGAAATGAGACCCAAAAAAATCCTTTTATATGACAAAAGGATGGTTATTCAATTAGGTGATGGCCTATAATAGGTGTATTAGTTGGGAAACTTCCAATATCTCATAAATTTCAACGAATTCCTTGCAACTTTTTATTTTTTGCAGCTTTTTCAAGTATACGCGGGTTGTAATGGTGCAACATGTGTATGTACAGGAGTTGTAGTGGTGCAACAAGAATATGTATGTGGGAATTAATAGTGTAGGGAACGTACATCTTCTAAAAAATGGTTTTTTAGGAAGAGCTTCTCAATAGTGCTTTGGAAAAATATGCAAGTAAGAGGGCCAAGGATATGTATGCATGAGTAGGGAAATTTAGGGCTATAACAGAAATGATTGCAGAAATAAACTCTAATATCAAGTATTATGTATAAACAAATATGATAACAAGACAAGATAAAGAGTCTACCTCTTCCAGATGTTCGATGAATTCCACCATTGAGCACTTGACTCAAAGAAATACATTGACAACTTGTCCTCGACAACCAAGATATGCAAGCATATGGTGATAATTTATAAATTTAGCACATAAAATATCATAATCCATCAATATTCATAACAAATACACGCGTGGAATAACAATTCAAATATTTTCAAGAATTAATTGGATAAGAAAAGAGTATTTCTATTAAAATGTAATCAACAAAAGTTTATGAATGACAAATTTCCTTGTCGGCACGTTTGGAACCGAGAAACCAAATCCCTTCTAGTTGGGCCTCCACCACTTAAATCCTCCACCAAAGGCAAGATCATATAAGAGATACTATGAGGTTATCCATCAAATAGGGAAGAAATTGGGGGCTGAAAACTGTCTTCAGACTTAAAAGGACAAAGGGATGTAGACTCAATATGAAGATAATAATTTCTCCTGAGTAACTCTGCTCTCAAAGTTGAATTCTTCTCCTCTTTTCCACAGCTGGATAAGGCCCATTTATAGCCTTCAAATCAAACTGAAAGGACGAGTTGGAATGTTTGTAGTATATGGAAAGTAAAGGATCATGGATCTCAATCAAGCCATTAAAAAGAAAATTTAATCTAAAATAAACTAGACTTTTTATATTTGTAGGGTCAACCAACTAATTTAGGGTTAGGGTGTTGAATTAGGTTGGAGAGGAAACTCATCAAAGCTATTAAATCAAACATTGGAGTATGATTTAGGGAGTTCTTGAGTCCATTTTCGTAAACGTTATCTGGGACCCCCCTCTAACATAGTGGATAAACATGAGGTCGCATGAGGAAAGGAAGCATATATAACCACTCCAAAGTTGCATTGAACATAATGGGGAATGCATATTGAGAATCTGTCTTGGGAGTAATACCAACTACATTTTCCTATGGAGCTTCATGGACCTCAAATCTGTTTGAGATCCTCTGTTGTCTTCTGGACCATTTTCTCTTGATACCCTTGATAGGTTTCAGACTTTTTATCCTGCTCATTGCAATCCACCCGACTATCGATTGTACCTGCCTTGTGATGGACTGCGAATTGGAAACTTAGTTTCCCATATTCTAGGGACTTACACAAGTGATTGTGGGGGTATACCGCAGTACCTAGGGAAAACTTCGTATCACGCTTTGTAGAGTATACCCAGAGTGTGCTTCCATGCTTGATTTTCACATACATCGATTAGTTTCTCTAGTGTTGATTGGCATAACTGTCCTTCCTACTAGATAGTTGACTGCTTGTTTTGTCTTATAGGAATTGTTTTTTAGTGGGTGTCTGGTTTTTAAATGATAGTTAATACTTACTATGTCAGTTAATCATTTTACAATATGGAATATCAAAATCTCCACTGATCATGAAGGCTTCAGGGCCTGTCGCTAGTTACATTGGAGCCTCCTCCGCCAACGTTATGGAAAAGACTTGACCAACAAGGGTCATTTGAAGCAATCATGACGCAGCAAACTATGCCCAAGCCTGCTCCATGAGGAGAATATTTGACTCTAGAAGAACCTATTGTTTCTAACCTTGAGGTAGAATCTCTCAGGCAAGCCAACCCTCTGATTACTGACTTTTCAACACTGATCTTAATCTATATTGTCCCTCTTGAGGTGATACCCTCTGAGCGCCAACTAGTCTTACAAGCAGCAATGGAAGCAAATGTTGCTACTTCATTCGGGAGTCCTCATACTCTTGTTTTAGATACAACTGTAGGGGACATCTTTCCTCCTCTCCCACCTTCTCCAGTCCGTACCATAGTGGTCTCTAATCCCTCTACTTCAGGTAGTGATATGATACCATCATCTGTGGCAACCACTACTTTGTTTACGCAGAGTGTGACTGGCCCTCCATTCTCATATGGGATGCCCAGATTTGATTTGAACACGGTTCTTACCTACTCCACCTTATAGAACATGGGTCTAGGGGCAGGGAGCTCTAACGCTCCCATGAAAGGTTCAACGAGGGGCACTTCAGTCCCCTTTAATGCTATCCCTTATGGTCGGGGTCACATACCTCCTGTACCCCCCTCGCTCGGTGGTGCTTCCCAACAACCAATTGATCCGAGTGAGAATTACATATTTTTTGGAGCAGGTAGTTTAGGACCTTTTTCTTACACAATGTTGGTCGGATCTATGTCATTCTCTTTGTTCGACGCATTTGGGAAAAATGGTTTTTCTTCAGTCGGGGAAAACCTCAGTTTTGGACAACATAACCCCATGTAGGGTATTATTCCTTCACAAGTAGTGGCAACGATATTTTTCTCCTCTAGGGGTCTTTGGAATCCATGGTAGGGATCATTTCACTCGCAAGGGATGTGGTTTAGGGGAAACCACTTCCATGCTCAATGGAACCCACGCAAGGCTCTGTACCTATTCTTGTCGGATCGACTAGGGACATCCCCTTCCAAAATCCTTGGAAAACAACACAGGGAGCGATCCCCACGCAAGATATGTCATCCAATTATGGGAGTCAACCGATGATACCCCAAAAGATGCAGTTTTCATATGTTGGTCAAGGCCAAGGTTTCTACCAAAACCCTGGCTAGCAGTCCAACTTTTCCTCGCAACCTGGTGCTAGTCAAACTCCAGGACCCTCTTTTCCTGTACATAGTACTCAACCTAAAATATTGTTTCTAGCAACGCTACATATTCCATACTTTTTGAGATTACTCAATGACCCAATTTGTCATGATCCACATTGCCCCCCATGCCAACTAAGTTGTTGTCATACCCCTAGGCTAAACCAAATTGTAATGTAAAATTAAAATGTATGTAAGATGGTGAGTTATTTGATATAATTTTTGTATGACGCTTTCATGGAATAGTGCACGCATGTACTGCGCAGTAAAATGACAAAGTGTGCACATTCCAGGATATTGCGCGCAACAACTTAAGTGCACACGATTTTGAGTTCAGGGAGCCTTTGTGTATATGTTATGTTTTATATGTTGGTGAGCCAGTTTTGTGATGATTAGGCGATAGAGCCTAGATTTTAAAGGTCAGTGAACCTATTTTTGAATGTGTCTTATCATTAATATAAAATACATCGATGCATGTAGACCGACCATGATAAAATATTATGGGGGACTAGACTCCACTATTTAGGGAAAGCGGGGGGTAAAAGTTAAGGATAAGGGGCTAAGCTAGGGAGACTAAGCCAAAAAGGAATATTATATTAATATTTCTTAAATCATAAAGTATGGATAATTATTTTATCCTAAGTTCTAAGGATGGGGAAAAGTGGGCCAAAGTATATCCCAACATGACAAGTGTCAATTTGGGGACATGCATACATATAGTTTGGACTTAGTTCATTTTCCCATTCCTCCCATCATTCCTTCCAGCATGGAGTCATTCAGTAAATCATTCCAAGATCATTGAGACACTCATTGATCTATCCTCTAGACCTTCATGTCACTATACCTAAGCCTATATATGTACCCATACATGTAGGTGTACTTGGATAGCTGCAGAGATGGACTGAAGAAGTGGGCTGTCAGGATCGTGGGATATTGAAGAGGTGGGTTTTCAGTCCCATGAGAAATTTCTTTCTAGGTGAGATAATTTTTGGGAATTGATTTCTTGGAGGTGCTAAACTGCAACTACAGTTCTCTGAGAATTCCTTTCTGACATGTTGTTGAAGCCCAAAAAGAAAGTGGGGCAGCTGAAGGATTATTGAGTAGAGAAGGTGCGCACTTCCTGGGGTGGGACATGCATGTGGGGAATGAGGGATTGTAGGTTGTTAGTTTGAGTTGGCACCTGTGATAGATTCTTTCCTTTGTTTGAGATCCATTAGTCGGGTTAGGAATCCCTTTACCCAGGTGGAGTTTAGTCCCAGCTCAGGGGTGACTCACTGTTGAGAGTGATGAGCAATATGGTCTAAGGCTGGGAGGTTTGTGGAAGGTCTACACACAGTTGGTGATATTCTTACCAAGATAAGTGTCAACTGTGTGATAAATTTACATGTTGCATTATTATTTATGTGTTTATTTTTATGGTTTTATCATATCTATGGTTTATAACCATCTTTATATTTATGGGTATTTCCTATATATGTTGCATGTATATGTTTACCATTATTTCAGTATGAATCTATGCATTTAAAGAATGTATTTGTTTGTTTAAGTTGTATATATAAAGTTTTGCAAGAGTTCTATGTGTATATATTTTAATTGCATGTAGTTCGAAAAATTTATGTGGCATAGCTCAGTTGGATGCTAGGTATGTTACAGTATGTTGAGTAGAGAATAAAAGCATTTTCTGAAGTAGCATGGCCTAGCTTGGGTGGCCAGGGATGTTACAATATGGTATTAGATCTTCAGTTTTCAATACTAAGCCTGGATGGGCCAAGAAAGTTGAGTTGAAGTCAAATTTCATAGAGGATTTCTTTCGAAGTGGCCAAATTTCAAGTTATAGAGATCCCATGGTAAAAAGTAACAACAATGGCATGGAATTGGGAAAAGGCCCCAATTTCTATTGTTAAATTCATGGGAAAATTGATAAATTTGGCCATGCGGTGAGATATTCTTGATTTAATATATGTTCTAGCAAATTCCAACCTAGAATTGGTCAAATTTGAAGTTACAGTGAATCCATGACAAATGGAGTGATATTAGTTGATTAAAATTCTCAATTCGTGAATTGAGCTTTGGGGAAAATTTGTTCCAGAAAATTCAACCCACAACGATTTTTTATTGTAGAGGTTGAATTGGTGATATCAGGGTGAAATTGGACAAATTTCATAGTTGCATAATGTCTATGGTAGAAATTGGAAAAAAGTTAAGCAAAAGCCCCAATTTTTGGAACAGAATTCATGAGGAATTGATGCACATAAAATGAATGTGTACATTTGGGTGCACTAAAAATGCAAGATGCATAGTAAAAATCTTGTGATATGTAAAAATTGAGCACTGCATGGAAAAATATTGGTGTGTTGGTTCACGCAGTAAATTTTGGTGTCCCGCGGAAAAATGTAGGTGTGCAGGTACGCGCACTAAATTTTGGCATCGCACAAAAAAATGTGGGTGTGTGGGTGCGTGCACTGAATTTTGGCACCATGCGGAAAAAATTAGGTGTAAGGTTGTGTGGGCTAAAATTTGGCGCCACGCGAAAAAATGTTTGTGTGCAGGTGCGAGCACTAAAATTTGGCGTCGCGTAGAAAATGTTGGTATCCAAGTGCATGCGCTAAATTTAGCATTGCGTAGTGTGCATACACATAATAAGGTGTGCACGATGTGCATATACATAATAATGGCACGCGTGGTCTGCGCAGTATTGGCAGAGCGCAAAATTTTTTTGTTGGTGCACGCGTAATGCATGTATATGTTATCGCGCGATAGTTTAGTTAATGGTGCACGTAGAGTACCAGATAGTTTATTTAATGGTGTGTGGTGTGGGCGTACTAAAATTTGACATGGTGCAACGAGTAGATTGAAATGCACGTTGAATATTAGTGTGTGATACAAAAATTGCGTGCAACAAGTAATAGTGCAAGAACCAAAATTTTGCACTGTGGATATTGGCGCGTGACACAAAAGTAGTGTGCACCAGTTATTGAAACGACACAGAAGTGATGCACGATAGTTATAGATGTCTTGAGCATGAATTACCTTGTGGTGTTGCTGTGCATATTAAATATGGGTGTAAAGGTTGAAAATTGTGCGTGCAAATTCATTTTGATGGTGAACAATAGCAGAAAACCAACGAATTTATGTGACATTTTATACTATTTGAACGTCATCTTTTTGCAGTGCGTTTTTTAGGCCCTTAAGAGCGTTTTTAGGTACTCAAAAACCACAAGAACATACTGTACCAAGGTACACTCTATCTCTGAACTCAAATAAAAGAGATCAAAGAGATGTTTTGAATGGTGTAAACCGTTCATCAAATGAAGCTTTTATGACAAAGTTACAACACAAATAATGGAAGATAAATTTTAAGACCCGACTAACTTCAAAGAGTCCTAACTTTTTGCTTCAAAATCATATTGAGGCGCAAGAGTAGTCAATGGAAATATATTGAACCATATAATACATTCCTACAGTTGAATTAAATTTCTAGGCAGGTTAAAAATGTTTAATATGGAAAACAAGGTACCTATAGCATTCTAGACCAAAAACACAAATTGACCTAGAATTTCAGCAGGCCTTAACTAGCAGCCCGGAACATAGAAAAAGATGAAACTTGGAGAGAGTATCCAGAATATGTATATGAAGAAACCCAATTGAGATCCTATGAAAAATCCAATGGAGTATCTATAAAAATGTGGAATTATAGCACAAAGTTGTGCTAAGTTGAAGTGTGAATAGAAA
This sequence comes from Picea engelmannii, assembly GCA_009831015.1. NCBI lineage: Eukaryota > Viridiplantae > Streptophyta > Pinopsida > Pinales > Pinaceae > Picea > Picea engelmannii. Next base: position 183,169 of record ML786490.1, on the reverse strand, counting down.
AATTAATGAGCAATTTTCAAATAACCATAACTTTATGCTCAAGACTCAAAATTGAGCATGGGAGAAGGCGGTGGAAAGGTGTTGGAAAATAGAATATAATTATTCACCCATAAAATTTATTTGGGCATTCAATTTTATGGGAAATCAGAATAAATAATTCTGATATATTATTGAACAAGAATGGTTCATATTTTTCATGAAATTGTCAAGTCAGTTAACCTGACAAAGTTTTGTTGGATGCACATTTTGCAGAGTTAACAAAAACTAGATCAGATCAGGATCAACACAGATTATAGAGGAATGGAGGATGCACATGGTAATTACATCTAGGAAGATGAGATCAGAGGGATGGATGTCCATTTGGGCATTGAAGGAACAAACTCCAATGGACGCAAAGAAGGAATAGATGAAAACATGAATATGGTAGAGACCATTAAAAATTTACAGAGGGATGTACAAAGCCATAAAGTTGATAATTAAAGACTTATGAGAGACAAGAAGTAGTAGGAGGACTTCAACATGAATTTAATGCATAGATTGAACATAATAGAAAATAAATTGGATAAGGAGAGTGGCTCAACCAAATCAGGAATTCATAGGTCTCCTGATGAGAAAAGAAGAACCAAAAGTGTTAGCAGACATCATCGTCGCTCCCCGATGCATTCCAATAAGAGAGAACAAATAAAATCAAATCCATCCCCTATATATAAACATAATAGGTCTGGGGTGGATGAGCTATGAGGAGAAATGAACAAAATAAAACCTCCTACATTTCATGGTGAGCACAAGAAGGATGAAGATGCAAAGACATGGTTTTTGGGCATGAGAAAGTATTTTCAATTGCATAATTATTCATCTCATGCAGATTGAATAATTTCCATATATAAACTCAAGGGAAAGGAATCCATGTGGTGGGATTAGCTTGTGCAGGTGATCCAAATTAAAGAGAGAAGTGTTACTTGGAGGGAATTCAAAGAAGTATTTTGAAAAGAAATACTTGACTAAGAGATACTATCACTACTAAAAATGGATAGAATTTTCGATGCCCTATTTCCGTACCCCTGACGTTTGACGTTTCTCAACCGCCGCTTATGAGGGATCAACAGGCATCGAAAACCTGTGGTTTTTCCGACGTTGGACTATCATCGGTATTCTGACACCACTAACATCTGACAACCGACGACCTGTAAAAATTTAATTTCAAAGGACAACCGTAAAATTACCGACGACATCCGTCAGTATACCGACAAATATTCTGACGTTATCCTGCCAACATGACCGATGAGAATTTTGTAGTTTCGATGATTTGATGGGAGCATTTCCCATTGGAAGTCTGACCTGTAGTAGTCGGAAGACCGATGGACCTGAATATTTAAAAAAAAAAATGTTGAAAAGAGGAGAGGCATTATTTTCTCAAGTTCATAAAAGGCATAGAAGGTTTCTTCAAAACTGACCAGCCCATTCTGGTTGCCAAATTCTACAAGATCTCGAAGAAAATCATCAGTTGGCTTAAGCTTCAGCAAAGGCAGAGATGGATTGGTTGTTGCAATTAGAAATGGGGCAAATAAATAGCATGGAATTTATCAAAATATGATTCTATCAAGTAATAGGGAAAATAAATGGCATGGAATTTATCAACATTAGTCCCTCATGGCCGCATAAATGTATTTTCCATGTTCATACCAAACCAAAATTTATTCACTTGTAGCACCTATGGGATTCACAAAATGGGTTTAGTAACTCTAATCATCTAGTCATACCATTTGTTGAAAGTGGCCTCATTGGATGCAAAATTCTTAGTGTCCTTCCAACTCTTCCAAGCATCAAATTGCAACGAAAGAATTTGTTGATTGGGCATGGGATGGAGTTATCTTCCCTACAGGTTCAGATATGCAGGATCACCAAGTTATGCAATCAAATGATTTATGTGTGAGGTAACCTTGTCACAAATTACAATAGACCTTTGAAGCTCTCATCTCATGTCCTTGATAGAACAAATATCTTCAAAAGCCATTTTAGTAGTAGTGGGTACTCAGGGAAGAATTTACTCTAGTGTATGAATTATCTGCCTTTTCAATTAGCCTTGTTGGATTATAATAGTTTTAGCTCAATATCATTTACTTCCTTGATTTGCTGCAGTGAATTTATGATGGAGGCTATGTTGTGGAGTTTTTTCATAATGACAAAAAACAATACATTAACCACTTGTGCAACATATATGGAAGATTGGAAGGCTTTCTTAGACATGGATGCCAAAAAATAATTGTACTCATTGATGGAGTGGCTAAAATAATGTAGGGTGAAGATGATGGCTTTTAGTTATTTGTACTGTGGTTTTCGTTCCCCACAGGACATTATCAGGTGTTGCACTGGTACTTTCACATTGATTGATGAGGATGGAGATGGCTCTGGTCCCTCCTATCTATATCTAATGTTGAATAAAGCATCTTTTTTTCTACTCTTTACCCTCTTGGGTCACCTTTTCTTACTTTATTTTACTTGTTTCTCTTTAGCTTGTAGATTTCAAGTGTTGCCTTTTCACTCCCACATTATGTTTTTTACTCGCTGTATTTTCTCATCCCATTAAATTATTTTTTTGGTCCCCTGTGGACATTAATAAAATTATCTTATCATATCATACTTCTAAATTGCTTTGAGCAAATAGTTTTCCATCTTCGTTAGGATTTGTTTAGTATTTATGAATCACGATGCCATGACAGTTGATTATTTTGTTTAATAATGATAGAATGTATGTTTAATAGGTTTTAGTTTTGAGAAGAGATAAGCAACATGATGGTACTATCTGAAATAACATTATGTTGGGTCTTTGTATATTCAATAGTATGTTCTATTGAATTTATGGCTTTACCAAGTATGATTTTTATTTAGTAAACTTCAAGCACAGTTATGTTGAGAAGCCACTTCTATAGATTGGAACAAAAGGTGACTAGGATTTGATGTCTTAACTGCCTGGGCATTACAACTAGAATCAAGTCCCTCCATGGAGTCATGCTTTTTGTTGAACCAACTTGATATGTCACTTGGTCTCTCTAGAAAAACATGCCTAATAAAGCCTAATAAAGCTTCAATATTTTGACCAATAATCTTAAGAGCATTCAACTAGTGTAAAGGTTTGATCCAAGTAAAACATCATATTGTGATATACATCTTGTGCTTTCAATGTTCATAGATTAGTCAACTACAAAGTGTGAATAATATGATTAAAAGTACACCATTTGGGGTACTTGATATATATTTTTATGCATATTTATTCATTCAAAGGTGACTGTGGGGTGTCTTCGTAGTTCTAAAGGCATGATTTACATATTTGTAGGCATTTCTCACAATTGAGATTCCTTTCTAGCATTAGCATCATTATACATTGTTCGATGCATTTTCGCATATTTGGAGGCATCTTTCACCATTCATATTTCAGAGGGTGGTGTGGACTTTCAAGCACATTTCACAAACATGGTTGCACTTATCTAAAGGAGCACCATCGATGAGGAGATGACATGTGGACTCATGAGCTAGTCACACACTTTGAAATAGGGGAAATCCACCTTTCTTGAGGAGTGCTCCGCATTTGGAGGTAATTTATGGAGAATTTTATGTTCAAATGCATATCAAGGGGAGAAGTGATCCATATTTGTAGGGGCCAAATGTTATTTTTAAGTGAATAAATGGTCACAAACATCTATGAATAAGTTCAAAAGGCTTGAGAAGATGACATGTGGGCTAGTTGACCACTTCAAGACTCTTTTTAAGAGAAGAAACCATTATTAAGGGGATAACCCTACTTATGTAGGTGCCATGTGTTAATGCAAACCACCTCAAACCTAACTCAAAGCAAAGGAACCCATAAAGAGAGGAGTGCTCCACTAAAGGGAGGATTCCAGGAGTTTTAAATGATATTTTATGAAGGGTTCTGTCACTTTATAAATGGAGAGTTCTTGTAAACCCTAAAACAAGTTCAAATGCACATGATTTGAGGGATCACCTCACCTAGAACAATCAATTTTCCCAATATCTATGTATTTAGTATGATATTAGCTCATTGTGATATTTTGAATGTATAGTTGTTATTATGTATTTACTCCTCACTATGTGACTAAAATGGACTAGAGTCTATGACAATATCTAATTTGGAATTTTATTTCCCATAATATGTTTCTTATGCTATTTTTATTCTTTGCATTAAGACTCGATTTAAAATGAGAATGACATGAGGACAACATGGTGAGTAGATATATCAATAGCATATGGATATGTTTCTATTGTAGGATACTAGTAGAAACATAAGACAAAATTATAATGGAGAATGCTAATTCAAATCATCATTGTTTTTGATTCATCATTTATCTATACTAATTCAATATCTGGAAGATTTTAATTGATATATGAAATTTGAACATTGCGGCTATTTAATTATGAAATCGACATCCATTTGTTGCAATCTCCGGACCCAGAAAATCTACCCAAGAAAACTAAAATCAATCCTCCCCACTGTAAACCCTAAACCCCAGAATCTTGTCCATAGTCATGAAGTCGTGGGTTCAATCCCAAGCATAACGAAACAATTTTGAAATAAAAAATAACCTTAAAAATTTAATACGAAGAATCAAGTATCGATTTTGGCGGCATTATTGGTCCCCTGAGTGAATTTTCCTTGGATCTGTCTCCTCTGTAGGTGGGGTTTCCTCTATGACTTGTGTAGTGGGTTAGGGCTTCCTCGGGTTGTCCATTTATTTTCTCTTGGGTTCCACATATTTTCTCCTTGTTGTCTCAGGTCATTGTCTTCACTGTTTGTGCAGGGCCATTGGTTCTCTCTTGATATCGAGCTTGAATATCTCTGGTTTGTGTTCTCTCTTGCTGTCAAGCTTGATGAATATCTCCATGTGTGGGGATTTGGTTTTTTTGTTGTTTGTTTGTTTTGATTTTGTGTTATATATAATATATATTATATATAACACATAATATATATTATATACGGTCTTTGCACTTTCTCTTCACAATGAACTCTCTCATTCCTTCTCCCATCCCAAGGTTATTGGTTCCCAAACCAGAACTACACTTCTTGCATCAATAACTTGGACCAACAAAAAAAATGTACTTACATGCATAGTGAGCATCCCATAGCATGAATTCCTTATAGAATTAATTCTAAAGGGGAAATGAGAAGGTTTAAGCTAGGTATGAAATTTTTTCTGACACAAGGAAATATGGGACTCTTACACCTGTACTCATTCCCATGCATTCATAACTAGATGAAATGCTTTCCTCACCAACATCTTGCATGCATTCAATGATTGGTTTAATGAGTCAATGGAAGTGGATTGCTTCATTTAAGGCACATGGTTGGACTAGCTTCATCCAATCTCTATAATTGTAACAAGGCCCGACATAGTCCATCAATTCAGTTATTCCTCCATCAAAAACCTTTATGCCATCCATGGAAAATAGCCCCAATCCATGTAACGATGATGGATCAATGCGATATATCCTCTTGTCCAGACAAAAATTAGTGTTTACTTGAGGAAGGTCCTTGGGTACCCATCGTTTCACTAAATGTCTGTACCTCAAGGGAACCTCTATGTCGTCTATGCTCTCAGCATCATAAGAGCAGGACCCCCCTTCAGCAAGAAAAAATTCCATGCATCTATGGAATTTTCTTCTGATCTTGTCACCTCTAGTTTCTCTCCGTCTACCTAAACTTTCCTTTCTCGATGAAGACAGATATGACAAATACCTATTTGGTTGTACCTGTAGTCCATTGTTCAAATACCAATTGGAATGTATGCTAAGCAATTCTAATAAAAAAGGAAAGCTTCCAATGCTAATGTTATGAGATTTAACCAACCACAATAAATAACTATCCCTAGGGTCCAATCCATAGAGACATATCCGTTGGATTTTAGTGTTAAGCCCACATATTTGAACCCTTAGCTAAAATATAATACTTGAAAAGGTAAAATTTAGACCACCTCTATTTTATGTCTATGAGTCAAACCATTAAAAGAAACATAATATCTATGCATGTTTACTTCCTTACCTATAGATTCAATAAATAAAAAGTGATTCATTAATACAAGAAGTTTTCTTAATGGAACCAACTCCAAATTATAAGAGGACAACATCTAGAAAGATTTGATGAAATGAAGCCACTTAAAGGGGACAACCTCCCTAATTAGTGATGATATGAACCTTGAATTACATATATGGTGCAAAAACATTCCTAATGACACCCATATCCCACCGGAAGGTCAAATATCTCTTAAATAAGATCAACTACATGATTATTTGAGGCCTAGTTCATGGACCTTGAATTGTGAATGACACCCATATCCCACCCAAGCACCATAGTCTATTAAATAGGATAGATGTGGTGGTTTGAGGCCTTGTTAATGGCCAATGAGCCAAAGAAAATATGTTTAGGAACCGAGGCCCTTTTTTTCCTCTCTAGTCATGGTAGAGTTCTTATGACCCATTCTAATTGTTAAAAACATACTAATGGTGCCCATATTCCTAGTTGGAGTCCTTGTTCATGGCCCTTAAACACATGAAAGCTTCGTTTAGGGCCTTAGGCACGTGTTTTCATCCCTCAATTATGGTATATGCCTTTAATCCCATATGATGATATGATGATGGAAAAAAGTGGGTCTGTGACTCAAATTTGAGTCTAGAAACCCTTGCATATCGTTAAGGCATGTGAATAGTCTATCCATGTCAAATTTCAATGCATACAGAAACAGTTTAAAAAAATTTCAACGTTGGCCCCATTCACATGTCACTGTTGCCCTCCTCTAGTATTTGTATGGTGTTGATTAAGAAATCAATGGAAAAGAGGGATTTTTTATCACAACTATGACACAGATACATTGTATATACATTAATGTAGAACCTAAAATAAAAATGAAGAAAGATTGATGAAAAATTAAAACTTGCGTCAACCAATTTGTGTATTTTGAAAGAAAAATAGGGTCAAATATATACATGATGAATTGATGATGGAAGAAAGTGGTTATGTGTCAAATTTGAGTCTATAAACCCTCCCATATCGTTAAGGCATGAGAATAGTCTATCCATGTCAAATTTCATTGCATACAGAAACAATTTGAAAAAATTTCAATGTTGGCCCCATTCATAGGTCACTATTACCTGTGTCTAGTCCTAGTACAATTTCCATTCCTTGTTCCATGTAAAATTCATTCGACATTACACATGCCCCCGCATCTAGTACTGCAAGGGAGTATTTTTATGGTGTTGATTAAGATATAAAAAAAAAAGAGGTATTTTTCATCACAACTATGACATGGATACATTGTATATATATTAATGTAGAACCTGAAAGAAAAATGAAGAAAGACTGATGAAAACTTAAAACTTGCATCAACCAATTTGTGTACTTTGAAAGAAAATTAGGGTTTATGGTTTACATGATTAATTGATGATGGGAGAAAGTGGGTGTGTGAGTCAAATTTGAGTCCATAAACCCTCCCATATGATTAAGGCATGAGAATAGCCTATCCATGTCAAATTTCAATGCATATAGACACAGTTTGAAACAATTTCAACGTTGGCCCCATTCACATGTCATTGTTTCCCGCCTCTAGTATTTTTATGGTGTTGATTAAGAAATCAATGAAAAAGAGGGATTTTTGTATCCTATGGAGTACTACACCAAACCTTTTGCCTTACCATATTTCTATCAGTCTAATTTTTTCTCCATTTCTATTAAAGAACCTCCAATAAAGGTTAGCGTGCACTCTTCATAATCACAAAGACTCTTTCCTACATCAACTAGTCTTGTTACATTCTAAGGCACAGGATCAATTCGAGAGGTCATGGATAGTGGTTTGAGATATGTACTTCTTTTAGAACTTTTTGAACAAGAAACATAATAAATAATAAGTAAAGAATGCATACCTCCTTTACATGATTTTTATTGTCCTTGGTTGACGTAGTGTACTCGAATGAATAGAAAGTGTCTCAAAATTAAGCTTTCCCTTTCCACTTGCACCCACTTTCCCTTCTCTTCTGACTTTATATATACAATATTTCAATATTTCAATACATTCATCAATATTCTAGTTCATCATCTTCGTCGAACTGAACATCCATATCATTTGGTTCATATAAGGTGTTGTAAGGATTGATCGTATCAACATCGTCATCAATGTACTCATTTCCAAGCAATATATCTTCATCATGGATATCATCATCAAGATCTTCATTGCCTCCTACTAGTACATTTGTTTCATCTCCTTCAGGCTCTTCATCTGAGACATCTTCTACATCAACTACATGATCCTCTGTATCATCTTCTTCTTCAAGATCATTTTCTTCCTCTACAATATTATACTTTACTAGCCTTCCTCTTGGATCATACCTAACAAAAAATGACCAACCTGCTTTACCTAGAACCTCTGAGTAGAAGACTTGTTCGCATTGGCTTGGAAGAACATAATGATTTGTTCCTAGCTCAAATGACCTTGTATTAACCATGGTAAATCCATTATCATGTAGAATAACAGTTCTATCAGGATCACATTCATTCATTCGTAGCCTGTACCATTTGACGTCAAACAAAACTATTTTGTAGCATTTAAAGTCACACTCAAGTATGTCCTCCAAATACCCATAGTATCGATTTTTAGAGACTTCGGGACATCTGTCACTTCTAGAGGAAACATTAGTGACCTCAAAGACTGTATTTATCCCACAATCATAAGTTTTCCTCTTTTTGTCCAACTTTTTGATGTGAAATTTATGACCATTGCACCACATAGCCTTGTGATGTTTCAACTGCAATGTTCCAGACACATAAAAAATATTTCACATAACTTGTAATGTATGGATGGGAAAAACACATCGACACTAACATTAATAATTTATGAAATAACATAATGAAATTATATTGGATGAATAGCATGCTTGCCTATTTATCTTTCAAACCATGTGCTAAATAAATTTCTTGCTGCGTACGATTGGTATCTCCATTATGAGGAACTTCTACAACTAATGTAGACACCCCTTCCCATGATAACCTACCTTCACATTGTATGCATCTGTCAATCCATACCTTCATCTAGTCAAGATTGTTTGCAACGTATATATGTAGTGCATCCCACTCTCAATCAACTGTATCAGAAAATCATAATTCACCAATATATGTTAGTTAGCAAGGTGTAAAATATTAATAATTGATGAAAGCATAAAAATTAAATAAGTAAGATATACATAAAAAGGAAAAGTCATATGTATTATAAACCTAATTACCTTTCACTTTCGTCATTCTACCTTTCCCCAACAGATGCTTTGTTAAGCCCTAATATTGGCTCAATACCCCTTAATTGGGGCATATTAGATTAGTAATGCTATTTTATTTATGTCGGCTTTAGTCCATTAGTTGTAATTTAGATTAGTAATGTTATTTTAATTATGTCATCTTTAGGCCATTATTTGTAATTATACCTCCTAGTCTCTTATATATACCAAGGAGACATTTTCATTTTGAATCATATTGTACTTGAACATTTAAGTGGGGTAAAAGGAGGTTGCCCCCTCGAAGAGGCTTATTATCTGAAATTATCTCTTTTTCAAGGCGTTGAG
>ML786490.1:119813-152431 GCA_009831015.1 Picea engelmannii | reverse complement strand
GTACTTGAACATTTAAGTGGGGTAAAAGGAGGTTTCCCCCTCGAAGAGGCTTATTATCTGAAATTATCTCTTTTTCAAGGCGTTGAGTACTTTTCCTGAGGTTTTTCTATGCTATATTGTTGTTTGGTACTTAACATGCTCCCCTTCAAATTTTTTAATGGAGTTCACATCCAAAATGTGATCCACATGCATATTTGTGGCTAATTTAGGAATATATAGACTAATATACACCATCGATTGATATAACATATATCCCTACACCATAGAACCCTCGAGACGTGCTCTTTGTCTAACCAAAGCCTTTAATGACTTCAGGTGCCTCTCCACCATCCACATTGACCTTGTGTGTATTGTTCCACACAATTCAATCTCCTCAACTTGGTGTATGAGGTAGTGTTCTTGTGCACTGAAAAATGTTGGAGGTAGATACTTTTGCATTTCACACATTAGCTGAGGAATTTCTCTCTTCCAATACTTTATATCTTCTTGATGGATTTATTTCAATGACAACCATCTATAGTCGATGTTGCAAGAAAGTACCATGTTTCAACAAAACATATAAATTAATATATTACATTATAAGTAAAACATATGTCGTTAAGATCTTGAATAACAAATTGGAAAAAACAATTTGCATATAATTTACTACTTACCTCATGTATTTTCCAAGATCATATATAAATTGTTTGACATTGTTGTCGAAGTGGTCTGGGAGAGATAGAGGTAGAACATACTATAACAATCAAAATCGATCGTTATTTGATTCTAAAGTATAATAAAACAAAACTAAAAATATGTATACCAATATAAATATATATATATATAGAAAAATAATTACCTTAATGAAGGTATGCCAATCATGTGTTTTTACCCCACCAAATTCACCTTTCTTTGTTAAGATATTACTTATGTTTGAAGAAAAACCCGTGGGAAATTTTATTCTCCAAATGACCTCTTTTACATCATTGCTTTGTTGCTCTGTTAATAACCAGGGAAGGCTATTTCGATCTCTATCGCTATTTGATTGGATACCACTTTGCATTGCATGATTGGCTTCCTGAATGTCACTACAAATGTTGATGACTTTTTCTTTATCACTCCTACCATCTATGATTCGACATAATGTTTCTGTCACATTCTTCCCAATATGCATTGTATCAAACAAATGAGCTATTTTTAGGTCCTGATAGTAGGGAAACCTCATGAATTGAGAGGGATAAATTTTCATTCCTCATGGGAGCCCATTGTTAATACCTTCACGACATTGATTAAGCATAAAATAAATTCAATAAAATAAAAATTCATAACATTACATATACAATATTACATAAAAAAATTGCAGTATACCATCTCGACGACTTTTGTTATATTCCAACTTTCATAGGTGAGGTGTCATTCTTCGTGGTTTTAATCCAGACTCTTCTTTCCCATTGAAAATATGTTTTTCAATAGTACGATAACTATGGTTCTTAGAGAGGAAGTGCTTATAATCATCAAACACCTCCTTTCCTAAAGTTTTTGAACATCGATATTTGATCTTAGGATCACAAACTGGACAAGCAAATCTACCCTTTGTTTGAAAGTTGGATTAATAATTATGTCAATTATACGAAGGGGATTATTTAAAAAAACATGCAGCATGTTATCTTCAAATAATTATATACTATAATCAAAGTGCAATGGATCGTTACATACCACAAAAATGTGTTAGTCCTGGGGCATCATGAATTGTCCATACAAGTATTCCACAGAATTGAAATTCCTTCTCCCTTGTTGGTTTACAAACGTCATACATAGTGATGTCGGCCCATAACTTTAGTAACTCATCGATGAGAGGCTCGATATATACATTCATATCTTTAACCTGGTACTTACCTAATTGTTTTGAATTACACATAATTACTAACGTGATGTGCATATATAATTAAATAAATAAATACAATATATTATGCAACAAGAAATATAAATGAAATCTTACATTCGGAAAATTAATGATAACATTACATACCTGGAACAATCATTGTCAACATTATGTGCTCCCTCTTTATTGACATCCAAGGAGGAATATTATTGTTGATAACAAAAATTGACCACACTGAGTAAATAGACCTGAGCTCCCCAAATGGATTAACACCGTCAACAGCCAATGAAATCCTAACATTACGAGGTTCTCTTTAAAAATTGGCCATTTTTCCTCAATTTCCTTAAATTCATAACCATCTGTAGGCATTCGAAGAACACCATATCCACTTCTATTATGTGCATTGTAATCCATAAACTGTGTTATGCTTTCGCACCGGAACAGTCGTTGCAAACGTGGAATTATGGGAATATGAAGAAGAACCTTACGAGCCACCTTTTTTGTTAGTTGATTGGTTTGATATCTACTGGTCTGACATTGTGGGGATTCTGTTTTCGACGCATGTTTTCCATAGTATATAATATGATCATTGGGACATGCATCTATAACTTGATACTCCATTCCAATTTTTTTCATAACGACATTTAAATTTCGGTATGTGCGAGGTAAAATATTTGACAATGGTAACAGAAATTCACCTAACAATCTACGACATAAAAAATCATTAATTAGTGTAAAGAATGTTATAATTTGTAAATATTTAATTCTTATTTCAAACATTAATTAAAAATAAAAACAAGAAAAAAAATTTAACCTTTATGTATACGTGATGATGAACCATATTACATACCTTAGGATCTATGTCATACAACTGTTTGAAAAACCATTCAAAACCTTTAAGTTCACCAACAATAATGTAGAAAAAAGAAGATTTGCTTTTGAACCTTCATAAAGTGGTTTTTCTACCTTCTCTAGCAGAGGTACATCAAGATCACCAATGTCATCCTCGTCTGGTCGATCGAACAAGTCTTGGATCAATTCATTTGTCCCATCGTCTTCAACTATATTGTTATTATTTTCATCTTCTTCCATAGGATCATTAACTTGATATTCAATATTCGACACTCCAAATTCCTCGGCACCTTGTAGTACAACATCATTTCTGCTAGTACTTGGCGCATTCGAACGCTTAGGGGCCCAACCTAACTTTATAATTACAAACAATCATGCAAAATTAGTGTACTGCATAAGAAATATTTAAGCAATATAAAATTTTATAAATACAATCAATATAAAGATATAATAATGAATATATAGTTTACCAAGGGACGATATTCGTTTGGTCCACTTTCAACGTGCCCATGGGTTCTGCAATGTCTTACAGCTATTTGTATTAAAATTCTTCTGACTTTTGTGCTCCCGCATTTAGCGCAAGGGCAATAACATCTCTCATCACCTTGTCCATAATATCTCCACATTCTTCACCACAACCAAAATATTGAGATGATTATGTTATAAATTTTAGTGATGATGTGCTAGATCTATTCGATTCTTGAAATGCAATAGACCAAACCATACAATATATTTTACCACATAAGCTTCAAAGCTTCACCATAACCAAGAAACATAATCAAACGACAAAATAGAACTAGGGAAAGATATCAATTCACACATAAGCATGGAAAAATTAGCATGTTCATAGATGACATAAAATCTACATAAACGTATAAGGTTATAAAATATTAAAGGAGACAAAAGAAAAAAAATATCTAACTAACCTTCAAAGTCTAAAATCCTCTTGCACGCCTTGAACAATGATCACAAAACTAATATCTATAGATCAAAGATAAGTTCGATCTCTTAATCAACAAGCAAACCTTCACATAAAAATGAATATTAGCAGAGCTATAACACATAAAACATGTCGCAACTATAACAAATTAGTCGAAATTTGGTTCGAATTAACTAATTTATAGATTCATAATCGTCGAAATTTTGACGACTATAACCCTAAATTAAGGTTGACCATTTCGAAGTAAATGACCATTATGTTGACCTACAAATGGCTATATTAAAGTGTCAAAACTGTGCGTCGTACTTCCAATGACCTTAGAACACATCGGAAATCTGACATTATCAAGACTAATTTTTTTAAAAAGAAGTAAAATTTCATTTTTTTTTATTTTTTTCGACAAAAAAATTGATTTTATCACAATCATCATAATAGGTCATTGATTTTTTAGCCTATATGTAATAATGTATGACAAGAAAATGAAAGATTTCTTTGAACTCAATCTTGGGAGTATGACCATAGATGAATATGAGAGAAGGTTTTTAGAACTGTTGAAGTATGTTTCTTTCATCAAGGATGAGACAATTAAAATTCATAGGTGTTGGAATGGATTGCCATAAATCATCAGTGAAAAAGTATAGTATGATGATCCCAACACATTGGAGGAGACCATAAGGTGAGATAAATTCCTATATGATCATAAAAATGCAAGGCCAACTTTTCAAAAATCTTGGGAAGACAAAAATAAATTCAAGATGAATCGGAGGAAGAAGGGGACTAAGCCACCATTCTTAAGAAATAATCCTCAGGGACAACCAACTTCTAGAGAACCCAGAACGATTGAGACATGGGGTCAAAGGCCAAGGAAATCACCTAATCAATGTTGGGGTTGTAAAGGAGATAATATGTTCAGATATTGTCCTCATAGAGGTGAAAAAGTCAGGATTGTTCACAATGTACAACAAGCTAAAACAATGGAGGACATGGGCATAAAATGTACCAGGGATCTATGCATCCCTAGACAACAAGAAAGCATAGTATCAATCACATATGATTTAAGTGGAATTTATGATCAACAACCAAACCATTGTTATTTTAATTGATTCAGGAGATATTCATAGTTATATAGATCCTAACATGGTGGAAAGTTTGCATTTGCCAAGAAGAAAGCATGGAAAATCATGGTTGGTGCAGCTAGCTACCAGAGCCAAAAGAAAAGTTAATGAAATGGTTGATTCATGTCTTATGGACATGAATGGACTAAACACCAGGGAATATTTCAACATCTTTCCTTTAGGTTCCTATGACTGTCTAATTGGGATGGATTGGTTGGACCATAATCATGCTATCCTAGACTTCCATAACAAGGAATTTACTTGATTGGATGAGGAAGGAAACCTAAGGAAAGTGCAGGGAATTCTGAGGGAAGTAACCGTTAGATAAATTTCAGCATTGCAGCTGAAGAAATGTTACAGAAAAGGGTGTCAAATATTTTCAACACATATGGAAGAGACACTTAAAGATAAGGTGTCAAATTTGGAAGATCATGTAGTCGTGGAAGTTTTTGAAGATGTGTTCAAGGAGATACTAGGACTACCTTTTTATGGGACTTATAGGTAAATGCAAACATAAACATATATCCTTAGATCCACCTAGATCTAGAACAAAATAGAACAGGACATGATGCTTTCCCTAAGCTCTAATCATTGAAATTACTATCAAACAAGAAATGTGCAACATACTGTTTAAATATCGCTTCCTCTTGTCATTGTCATCCTAGATTTACTCTAGTGCTCCTGTGATATTGGATATACAAGGGAACACAATCCAACCAAAGTGAAAGCAATATAGTGTATTCAAAGAGAAATTATATATCGAATCAAGGAAACATACAATAAAACGAGTTAAGTTTTATGGGAAAGAAACATATCGTTGTATCATATTAAAATGAAAGTGGATATAACAAACAAATACTTGATGTTGCAAGGTCCCCTTCCAATGACCCTTTGCTCCAATGCACACACTTTCTCCAATCCTTGAATGAAGAAGATCCATAATGACTTGATAAACTGAAATGAAGCTCTCAAGTATGAACCGAAGTAGAATTCCTCATCCAATTCCTAACCTATTCAATACTAATCTTTCTTGAATCAACCTTCATTAACCTTAGACATTTCCATGAGAAATCCCTCTTTATATAGTGTAAAGAGAGATGGTTGAAGAGATTAGGATGATCCCATCAAATCAGAGAAGCGAGTAGGATCCCAACCATATGGATGCCACCTCATCTTCTAGAAGATTCTCTTCTAGAAATTTCGTGAAGTTTGACCTTTTCTTAGATTCTTGGCATTGTCGCACCCTAGTTGTAGAACAGCCTATGGATACGTTGTAAACTTGATTTAGGTCAGAGGGTGACGACCAGGAATAGTTCCATCCTTCTTATGGTGCAGCCTGTGATGACCCCCCTTAATAAGGTTTTTGATAAGAGAAAGTCAGTCACCTTTCTCATGAAGATAGGCTCTTTTGGGAACATGAACACATGTTTGTCAATGGATCATCAATATGACCAAAACAATGTGTAACAGAATGCCCCCCAAAGTATGAGGCCAAAACTTGTGACAACTGAAATACTTTGTAGAATGTGTGTGTCAGAAACAAAGAGTGCATCAATCGGGGACTTGCAAACAATCAAGAATCAACATAATAATATACCATTGTCTGAGGTAGGCATTCCCATACACAGATTACAAAATGTCGAATGAGTCATGGACACTAAATATACACCATGGATCCATGTCAAGGTGAATCAACATAGCCACCTAGAATACACTGTGGATCTATGCTCTAAAAAAATCAAATTCGGACATATCCATGAGACATACAAAGCGGATCTATGTGTCAATAAAAATCATGAATACTCCATCGCAACCTGGACTAGAATAGGGTGATCTAGGGTCTTCAATTCCATCATCCCTAATTACGAATATAACCATGTGATTACAAGTGTTGAAGTCAAACATGGTAGAAACCACTTGATTACCAATCAATGATGAAAACCGCTAACAATTGCGAGGGAAATCACCATTGATGTCAATGATTCCTAAGGTACCCCAGTACAATCCAACAAATGTGAATAAATGAGTTGAAGTTGAACACTCGATGGAATCTCCCAATCAGAGGTCAATGATGTGAACCCGCTGTTGAAAGTGAAGAAACCTACCATTGAGGCCTACAATCTCTAAGGTACTGAATGCTTTCTAAGTCTTGTTCCTAGATAATGAATCAAAGTCGACAAGAAAATACTCATCATGGCAGGGCCTTGATGTATCCCCCATATATGAAATGAAATAAGTAACAGATTTGAGGTAGATTAGAGAATGAAGTGGTTTGAAAATGACATAGGGAAGGCTGACATGGTAGAAAATGTATAACTACAGATGGTCGACTCAATAAGAGGGTTATTAAGGTTAGACTTTTGTTGAACATATGAGTGAAACAAAAATGGTATTGGCAACACTGACTCAAAGAGGACCCAACATATGGACATGCATATGGTCAAACGCGAGACAAATGGATTTCCCAACCCAGATTCAATGACAAAGGGGGGTGTAATGTTCAAGAGTGACTATTACTGCCACTAACATGGATGCAGAGACACATTTCTTTCCCAAAATTTTCCCCACCATTTCTGGCGAGTACCTCTTTATTTTTATGCAAGTTTGAGGAGGATAACATATGCTTGTTGATGTAAGCTCATATTTTGGATGAGTCCCTCAGAGTATGTTTAACGAACCATAAGAAGGAATGGTTTGGTCCCATATGGGCCTTTCGATGGTTTTTTAACGAGTCCAAAGAGAGAAAACTCAGGGGTTTTTCATGTTTAGAGAATATGAAAAACACTTAAAGAGGACTCTACAAGTTCCTTTTTCGTAAGTTAATTCAATGAGACTGAAAAAGTGATAACCTACCACTCATCGAATGTTTTCTTCAAACAATTTTATGAGCATGAAAAGAAAAACGTCGCTTGACAATATTTTTGTTTTAACAGAGTGTGAAAAGAGATTAAAGGATACTCCATAGATGTCATTTTTTGTGTTACCATCACGAGTACGAAAAAAGAACAAAATTATACTCGCCTACATTCTCATGGATTTACGAGCACGAGAAAGATAAAAAACTAAGCTCAGATTTTTTCCTAGAAAACTCTAAAAGGATCTATACATGCAATAAATATATAAAAGAAAACCCAACAATGTACCCATGTTCAATATTCCACTCCTAGATTTCTCACCTACAAAAAATCAAACACTTGTGACACCATTAGAAGTCTAGGGTTTGGGTGATAGAAATGGAAAAGTAAAAAGTTAATAAAATGGGGTAAAAACCTCTTTTACCATTTCATTGTTACTCCACCCAAACTTTATTCCCAAAACCCTCTTTTTACCTCAAACTTCCACTATGGTTTGCGGGAGGCACGGTTGATCATTTAGCAAACGATCTTCGTAGGACAAGTAATATTCACTTCCTTCAACTTTTCATGGAATCATTTTTACTTTTCATTGGTTATAAATGTATTTTTAGGTTCTATTTTGTAGGTTACTTTGCGCCCGGAGGTCGTCGCAGGCGCCCTGTATCGTGCCCTGCGATGACCGAGGTTCATCGCAGGTGGCCTTTAAGCTACAGTGTGATGGCCCCACACTATATGGGCTAGATAGCCTACAATGTGCACAAAGTAAAAATGTTTTTAATATGCTTCTACAATTAAAAAGTGTCCAGGAGAAAGATGATGATGCTAATGCCTCTTTTATGTCCCATTTCAGGTTTTCCACAGTAAATATGTTGGAATGGCGAGAGAGGGAGCATGAGGACAAATATTAATTTGTTGGGAATGACCCGGGAATGGTAAATTCCCTCTAGTTGTGTGGACTACTAAAATTATTCAAGGTCTAGGGCATGAGGGCTCAGTTGAGGGTGCTCAAATACTTAGTCCATATGTGGGACATAAACCAACAGGTATTCTGTGTAGGGGCTCACATCCTTGAGATAGATATTGACGATATATACTTTTTGACTGGGTTGTCTCAGCGAGGGGATCTATTTACACTGAGAGTAGCAGAGGAGGTGGTGAGCCTATGAGTCATTATGTCAGTGCACATTGTGTTCCAGGCACTGAGAGACATAGAGGCAAGGTCACTATCTGGGACGTCTGTGACTTACCTCTATGGACTATCTTATACACCATTGTGCATATGGCACGGAACATATCTCCCCATATGACCCTTTAGAGATATTTCTAATATAAGTTGGAATGCATGGAGCCTCGATTTTTCAACTGGAGTGATGGGGTTTTTATAAGTATGAAAAAACAATTGACCAAGTGTAGGAGGGGTGACTTGAAACAATTCAGATAATCTTTCGATTTTGGTGTCCTTCTTCTTGGAGAGGGTTCCACACTTATGCGTACAGGTAGAGTGGGGAATGTTGGGCCCACAAGATCCAAGAATGAAGAGGTGGTGTGACCTCATGGCACGACACGTGACTGGTCTTATCATCAAGTACAATGACATTTTCTTTGATTGGTTGAGGCCCCAGATGCTTATGGTAGATGAATACGCATTTGTTGGCTTAGACTTCAGAGGTGATCTATACTTGGTTCTTCCTTAAGGTTCTCAATGGGGAAATATAGTTAAGAAGTACCTTTTTTTTTATAATGTTTTTGTAATTTTTAAATATGAAATGTTTTTATGTCTTTTATCCGATGACTAATCAAAAAATCTTTGATGATGCAGATGTCAGACCTCATCGACCTCCAGGTTCATCTTCCATTTAGAGGCGAGGGGAGAGATTCGAGGTAGCAGGATTATCCACTGCTAACTACGAGGCTATAGATAAAAACTTGGAGGGGCTGACAGTGGACATCCCAGATGCCTCCATTGATGATATCCTGAGGCGTTATCAGTGCCATATAGTAGGTGTTTCTGCATCTATCAATCGATTTCTCTGTAGAGTAGCATGGGCAGTCACGTGTTCTCACGAGAAACATCCTTGATGCTATATTTGTTTATGAAGCCATGTGCTTCACATTTTTGACATTTTGGTCTTCGAACAAAAACACTTTTTGTAAAATTTTTATCATTATATATATATGAGGCTTCTACCGAATTACTTTTTGTATATACAAAGTGTGATTGGATTTATAAATTTCTCAAATGTTTGTCTAACACATAATTCGCCAATGCATCTATTAATATATTTAGACATCTAGGAATGTGTTGATATTCTATGTAATCAAAATGATGTTCCAAGAGGAGAATTCGTAGATATGCCCTTAATAGTGTATGACTTCGAATGGAGTAGACATTACTCAACTGTAGGACTACTAACTGTGAATCGAGTCATACAATAAGACGACATATTCCAAGTGAAGCAACATCGATCAATAATTTGATGATTTCACTGTATTATGTGATATTATTAGTTGCACAACTAAGGCATACACCATGTAGAATAATCAATTCATTTGTAGGTGCATAGATTTCCCAAGCAACATATGCTAAGTTGTGAGTACTGCGACTAGCACCATCAGCAAAACCAAGGAAGGGTAGTGAAGACACTGACATTTGGAAACAAAGAAAAATGAAAGGTAAGTAGTTGGGGGTCGAAACCAAACAACGAAAAATCACACAAGAGTATGATACACTAAAAGTACAAGAACTCATGCAAAAAATGACTTAAGCATAGTACTTCTTTAAGTAAAGCCCGTTTCGGGGTTCACTCAAAGGGATTTCATCATAATAAAATAGCTCATAAGCTCCCTTCTCCAACACACGTTTGACAATGTAAGGACCTCGCCACATGGCTTTGAATTTACCGGGCCCTATAAAATCACGATCTTGTTCGAAGTGTGATTGGATTTATAAATTTCTCAAATGTTTGTCTAGCACATAATTAGCCAATGCATCTGTTAATTTATTTAGACATCTAGGAATGTGTTTATATTCTATGTAATCAAAATGATGTTCCAAGAGGTGAATTCATAGATATACCCTTAATAGAGTATAAATTTGAATGGAGTAGATGTTACTCAACTGTAGGACTACTAACTGTGAATCAAGTCATACAATAAGACGACATATTCCAAGTGAAACAACGTCGGTCAATAATTCGATAAATGCACTGTATTTTGTAATATTATTAGTTGCACGACTAAGGCAAACACCATGTAGACTAATCAATTCATTTGTAGGTGCATAGATTTCCCAAGTAGCAGATGCTAAGTTGTGAGTACTGCGACTAGCACCATTAGCGAAACCAAGGGTAGAGAAGACACTAACATCTAGAAACCAAGAACAATGCAAAGTAAGCATCTGGGGGTCGAAACCAAACAACGAAAAAACACACAAGAGTATGATACACTAAAAGTACAAGAACTCATGCAAAAAATGACTTAAGCATAGTACTTCTTTAAGTAAATATCGTTTTAGGGTTCACTCAAATGGATTCCATCATAATAAACTAGCTCATAAGCTCCCTTCTCCAACACATGTTTGACAATGTAAGGACCTTTCCACATGGCTTCGAATTTACCAGCCCCTATAAAATCATGATCTTGTTCATAAATGAAAACAAGACCGCCTCGAGAAAAAACATGTGGCTTGACATGTTTGTCCTATTGAGATTTAACACGTTTCTTTCAAGATTCAATAACCAGGGCGACATCGCGACGGGTTTCATCTAATTGCATTAAATACAAAATATGCTCTTCTTCGACAAAGGTATTGGGGAGAAGTTCAATGACTAGTTTCAAAGATGGTATTTCACATTCAATCGACAAGACAACCTCGATACCACAAACTAGTTGGAAAGGTGTAAATCCCATGGGGGACTTGACAAATGTCTGATATGACCATAATGTTGAGAACAAGATCATGTGCCAGCTTATCTTATGAATTCCTATCATCCTTCGAAGAATAGTAATGAGAACTTTGTTGATTTCTTCAACCTAGCCATTGGCCTGTGGGTAATAGGGGGTTGAGTTTTCATGGTGAAGACCCAAATTTTCCGTAAGTTCAGACATCATAAAATTATGAAAATGGCTATTGTGATTGGTAATGATATATTGAGGAATACCAAACAGAGTAATGATGTGATTGAATATGAACAATGATGTAGTTTTCCTGGTGTTATCAAATGTAGGCATCGCCTCAGCCCATTTAGTGAAGTAATCCATAGCTACAATGATGTATCCATGCCCCTCTGCCGAGTGAGGATTACATCTCATGAATTCAATGCCCCATTTGACAAATGGGCCGACGGAAACTACAGGATGTAAGGGATCAGGATGAGATCTTATCTTGTTATTATAAGTTTGGCAAGCATGGCATTTCTAAACACTAGTGATGCATTATTTAAATAAATCAGGCCAAAAATAACACGCTCGTAATATCCTTTGGGCAGTGACATACCCAAATATATGACCACAACAATCTCTGGTGTAACAACCCTAGTTGAATATATGCTTAGGGATTATTAAGTAAAATTAATTGTCCTAATATGGTTTTAATTAAACAATGATCAACATTAACAATATTAATTAAATATTTATTTATTAATTAATTGTTATAACTTTTGATTAATTAATTAATTAATTAATTACATATCACATTCAATGACATGGGTAATAAATTTAAGAGGGTTAATAATTTTAATTTGTTTAATTAAATTCTTTACGTATGCGGGAGGGGATAATATATTAGTGAAGGGGATAAGACATTAAAGAAGGGGATAAGATATTAATGAAGGGGATAAGATATTAATGAACGGGATAAGACATTAAAGAAGGGGATAAGATATTAAAGGGGGAGATAAGGAAATTAATGAGGGGAAGGAGAGTTGGTGAAGGAGGATATGATGGGGAAGAGTCTTACGGGGAGGAGCATTCTTTTGGGAGGTAGGAAGCGTTTTGGGGGGAGGATATATTTCTGTGGGAGATTTTTCTGTGGAGATCTCTGGTGTGAGGAGTTTGGTTTTGGGGTTTTTTGGTTAATCAGAAGCAAGGGGCACCTGTTTGCTGGGGGTTTTGGGCATGGGGACCAGGATATCCTTACAGTATCCTGGAGCTAGGGAGCCGGACAAGATTCTCCAAGCTGGCAGGGAGGAAAACTCAGTTTTGGGTAGTGTTTGACACAGTGTCAACTTCATCATTGGACCAACAAAGAAACATGAATTAACATCAGAAGCAGGTAGTTTATTTATGAAATTGCTAAGTTATTTTCATTTTGTAGTTAAATTTTAAATTTTGTCGAGTATTATATGCTCATATGATGGCGAATGAATTATTGATGTATGAGAAAGAAATTTATGTTTAATTGTATGAAATATTTTGGATTTAATTGAGTTAGGACTCTACACATGGTATTAGAGCTTCAGTTTGAAGCACTGGAGCCTTAAGGGCCTATCCACCTACCTGCTTGTAAGAAGGAATAAGGAACTGTTCAACACTAACCTAGAAATTTAAATAATCCCTAATTGGTTATATTGAAACCGTTTTCCCTGAAATCCTAAACAATCCCTAAATAATTTGTATATGAAAATATATATGTAATTGTAAATATAAATTAGGGCCAAGCTCAAACTCAAAGCTCCAGCTCCACTAACTTGCAAATAAATACCCAAAAATAGATATCAGACACACGAATCAAAAGGCACATGTTCTATTAATTTTTCCCCTTTGAAAACCTGCTAACAATAGAAATTTAAACTTGAGAATAATTATATGGCAATTCCACTATTTAATAGGTACAATGGTTACCAGACAATTGGAACAAAAAGAATCTAAGAAATAAATTGATCCAAGTATGTATGTTGGAATGGAATATATAACACGGAATGTGTTGTAACCTTTAAGAGGAACATAAATTGTAAAATGAGAAGAAACTTGTAAAATGGTACTGAATAAATTTGGCTAACTAGATTTAAATACACGGGGAGAGAAACTAGAAGCCACCATTATGTTGTTTGTCATTTGTAAATATACACCTCCATAAACAGAATCAATAGCTAACTGATAATCACCGCATGGAGCGAAATAAATCGTTGTTAACAAAATAAAAATTCAATATATTCAAAAACAATCGTAAATAATCAAAATATGATATAATAAAAGTGAGAAACTAAACTATTATGGATCATCTTCCACGTGCATGAGCTCCCATACTGATTATATTAGAACAATGAGAGAATGAAACCAGTAACATTTACCCATTCTAATTTAATTAGAGTGGCCACATGAAAACGACTAACTTATCTATCATTACACAGGAAAGAAAAACATATCTATCATTGCAGGATTCCATGTTCTTATTAAAGATTACATGTCCAAAATTCAAAAATTAAAATCACCTAAACATGCACTAAAGATGAATGGAAAAATACTTTCTTTAACAAAGCATACTTTCTTAACTTAATAATCCCTCAACAAAATACAACTAAATTTCACATAAAAGAACCCTGAAGCAGAATCTTAAGTCGTCTTTTCAGATTTTTCTAGAAAAATCGGATTTCTAATCCAGTAAGCCAACCTATTTATTGAGGTCAATTTCATTGAGGAAGAGATTAATTAAGTATACACATCAATTGCCATAAAACTGAGGGGATATACCTAGAAAATTCACATGATAATGAGCCCGAACTGAATATTTCTTCTGTAATTTTCTCTAGTTACACTTGGAACCGGACAGAACAGTGGAAACAACTGTCCGAGGAAAATCCTTATGCTCAAGAAACTATGAAATCTTACAAACAGTCGCGAGACTAATAAAATGAAGCCACTCGGAATCAAACTCGAGAAGTTCAGGTGACTTCGTTTGGGAAATGGATAAATATCTTGTTTTCTTTATTCCACCTGATTCAGGAAGCCAAGAGTATGCCAAGAAGCAAAGGTTTTTGCAATGCATTTGTCCCAATTTTGAGAAGATTGTGGGCTTTTGGGACCACAATGGATTCCTTTGCCACATTTAAGGGCGTGTCTTGATCAATACAAGAGTATTTAGATCGATTGACATGGGGAAAATGGTGAGGGGGGTGTGCTCAGGCTGGGATTTGAATTCTCTCCTGTAAATTAAATTCAGGCTTCTTGGGATTTAATACCATGAACACCACCAGTTTTATTACTCCTACAATAGCAACAACTATGAATATGAGTGAGAATACACAACAACAACATCTGGTGAAGGAGAATGTGGAAACTTGGTTATTCTCTCGGAATCCCTCGGGCGCTCTGCGATACAGAGGTGGAGAAGAACCCACCATGACTCTTCCTTAATTCTTCTGGTCACTCTCCATTTTTCTCACATTCCACTTGTTACATTGGCCTCATACTGCACAAACCAACACATAAACCCTACACAAACCCATGAATCATTTGTTCTCAACGCTCGCCCATCAACTATCGCCCACAAAGTACATTCAATACATAACACATACCAAGGGCCAAGCTATCGAGAAGGAGGAGCACGACCTGTGAAAAAGACAAGACAAGGCCATATGCACCACATAGCCTGAACACAACACCTAGCCATGGACGAGGAGTCGTGCCTGCACAAACACAAAACAATTTTTTTTATAAAAAAAAAAATAATAAAACAAAAAAAAACTCAAGAAGAAAAACATGCTCAACAGAACAACGATGATAATTGCCATGGATGGATTAAAACCAATATTAAACCTACCATAGGGATCATTGTTGCTATCAGGAGGAGCACTGCTATTATCGGCCAATATGACACCGAAAAATGGGGAAGCAATACTAAGATTCACAGAGTTATCCATGACAATCAAATCAAAATCTCCACCATTTGAAACTGATTTACAGGAGCAGAAGGCATATTTACAATCTATGAAGAGCAAAGTGGAGAGGCAGCAAAGGAAAGAAGTGGAAGTGAAGGAGCATTAGGGTTAAGGAATAATATAGCGTTTAGGTATGAAGAGCTAGAGGGGATGAGGGCAACACGTGGGCTTCATGCATGCCTGCCCTTTAGATATTTAAAAAGAAATTTGTTTTTAAATTATTTACGTAAATTATATTTTATTTTATTTTAGTTACATTTTATTTTCTTATTTATTCATTATTGACTATCATAAAATATTTATATATGTTATTTGTTAAATTTTTTATTTATATATGTTATTTGTTAAATTTTTTATTTATATATGTTAAAAAAAATAATTTAGGTTAATTTAGTTTGAATTAATTTAAAGTTAATTCAGGTTAATTTAGTATAAAAATAATTTTCAAAGATAATTAAGTAACTTAAAAATTATTAGTGTAATTAATTATCTTTAAAAAACAATTAATTAATTAATCTAGTTGTGTATTTAGTGTAAAGTTAAACTACAGTAAATTTAATTAAAATGTTAGAGGGTCCATGGGTTTTGAACCCAAGACCACCCACCAAGCGAAGCACCTTAAGAAGATCACTAACACCAACGTGCCACACATATCATTTTTAAAAATAAATTCACATATAAATAGTTTACTTATCAATAGTAGCAAAGTACTATCTTGAAGAATAATCTCTGATTATCCCAACGCCAAGCTCACAAGACTGTACACACAACTCATAGAGCCAAGCGCCAAGTCCCTCCACTCCATTCCACCAGTCAAAGTCAAACACTAAGCTTCAATGCATCACCTCCGGCTCACTACATCATACGACCACAAGTCAGGAAGCAATACATAACCACAGTGCACAAGTGCTAAGTTCCAATGCCGAAAGCCACTCTACAATCCTTAAAGACTCGCACCTGCAGCCACCAAGATGCGCAATTCAATGCATATGTTCAACGCGCCTAGGAAATCTCACGAGTCAAGCATCGAAGGATAATTAGTTGTAAGTGAAAATTTTAAAGGAATTAGACTAGGACAAAATGGAAGGAGGCGACATACGCACTAGGAGAGTAAGCTAGAGAAATTGGCAAGTATGGCACAAGGCTAGCATAGCTACCGGGCAAGGGAGTCAACAATTTTCCTAGGCGAAAGAAATCAAGCTTAGATGCTTAATCCTAACCCAGCCAATCCCCTAAAGAGAGTAACATCTATTTACAGACAAGTAAAAAAAAACTTACGCCTAACCCTATTTCTAGTTTGAGTAGCACCAATTTGAAATGTCCTTGAACTCACCTTGACAACTTTGGTTGATGTAGGTTAAATCATATAGGATGGTTATGAATCGATGGAGTCGAGGTAGAGGAGCATCGTCGCAGGAAACACTGACACTGCTAGCACCGCCGCCACCATCTCTCGAACTAGCTCTCATACTATGCTTGTTGGAGGCCATTGATGAGACTTTAAAGGGGCGACAACCAGCAGGGACCGAAATGGAACCCCCACTGTCTGGAAGGAGTAATCTAGAAGCATCAAGGGATTCAGGGGGAGGACCTTCACCCGAAGACATCACTCAAGAATTGCAGAAGATCAAACTTCTAGATTTTGTCGGGAGTCATGCCAGTGAACACGTGGAAGCATGGTTGGAAGGCATGCCAAGGTGTTTTTCCTTAAAGGACTATGCATCCAACTCAAAGGAAAAGATCGCAATTTTTTCAGTTAAGAGATAGCACCTTGAACTGGTGGGGTAACCTGGAAAGACAACTGCATCTTACCCCAGACACAGTATCTTGGGAACTTTTCGAGGAGAGGTTCCGAAGGAAATATCTACCAGCGTACTACGAGGAACAACAAGTAGGGGTGTTTCATGCCTTAGTACAGGAAAATAGAACTATAGAAGAATATGAGATCAGATTTATGGAATTGGTGAAATATGTTTCGTATATGGATAATGACCAACGACAGGTAGAGTGCTTCATCTATGGATTGAACCCTAAGATAAGAGCTATGGTGCGGATGTGGAAACCTTCTTCGCTAGTGGAAGCTGTGGAAAATGTGTGTTATGCGGAGGAACACATGAACTTAACCAGGAGTACAAGACCGAGATTTTTGCATCGTCCTAGATTCATAGGGAAGGCCCCAAGGACATTTCTCAGGGGAGGGGGTTCAAGGCCACCGCCATATGGTAACAGAGTCATGCCAAGGACAGTAGCCGCAGGGATTTCAATGGCAACAAGTGCCACATCTCATTCATTGCCAACGACGTAGACAGGTCCACAACCATCTCAGGGAATAGCTAGTAGGGGCAGGGGTTCCAGGGGAAGGAACTCATTTCAGAGACAGTCACATAACAGTGTGCAGGTTCAATCTCATGTTACCTGTTGGGGATGTGGAGGACCCCATTACCAGAGTGACTGCCTAGAGTTACAATCAGGATTCGCACATAGAGAAGGAAAGGCCTCGATGGGAAGAGAAAGTAGAAGCCACCATATTTACACAGCGGTTAATAATCACCAGGTTGAGAATCAATCCACGGTGGTGGAGTCGTTAGGTACGCTAAATCATATCAATATTAATATTTTATTTGATTATGGTGTGATAGATAGTTTCATTTCACCTTATGCATTAGAAAAGATTCAGTTGGAAGCCTACGAGCACGATGACTTTAAACAAGTCGAGATGGCTTTGGGGGAAAAACAAGTGGTAGGACCTAGTGTTGATAATTGTATAGTAGACCTGGGAGTGTGTACTACCAAGCTGAAGGTATACGTCGCTACTCTCGGGGTGTATGACCAATTCATTGGGATAGATTGGTTAGAAGCTCATCGAGCTTTGGTAGATTGTTTCACAAAAAGGGTGCTCTATGTAGATGACGAAGGAAGGCCAGTAGAGATCCATGGTGTACAGAGAAAAGTGTCATTACGCTTTATCTCAACTATGAAAGTCAAGTGATGCTTGAGGAAAGGATGTCAAATTTATGTAGTGGAAGTAGTGAACTAAAGGAAGGGACCCTCATTGGGTCAGTACCCGGTATTGTCAAAATTTAAGGATGTTTTTCCGAATGCGTTACCAGGGTTACCTCCTGAGAGGGAGCTTGATTTTACTATTGAGATAAAACATGGTGCGAAACCAATTTCCAAGACTCTGTATCGGATGACAGCACTGGAACTTTATGAATTGCAAATGCAATTGAAGGAGTTACTGGACTTAGGGATAATAAGGCCCAGTGTTTCACCTTGGGGTGCACCAATAATTTTTGTAAATTAGAAGGATGGATCCTTACGACTATGTATAGACTACAGGGAATTGAACCATGCTACAGTAAAAAATAGGTACCCAATGCCGCGAATAGATGACCTCTTCGATCATATGAGAGGAGCAGTGGAATTCTCAAAGATCGATTTGCGATCAGGATATCATCAATTAAGGATTAAGGAAGGTGATATCCCAAAAACTGCCTTTCGAACTCGGTTTGGACATTACAAATTTGTCGTAGTACCTTTTGGATTGACCAATGCTACAAAAGTATTCATGAGCCTCATGAACGGCTCATTCCAGAAGTACTTAGATCATTTTGTACAAGTCTTTCTAGATGACATCCTCATCTATTCCATGAATGAAAGAGAACATGAGGAATACTTATGAGTAGTGTTGTCCTTCCTTAGAGAGAACAAATTGTATGGGAAGTTGTTGAAGTGTTCCTTCTTTCAGAAAGAGATCCACTATTTAGTTCATATCATTTCTGATGAAGGAATATCTGTAGACCCAGAAAAGGTAAAGGCCATTATGGAGTGGCCAGTGCCAAAAAATGCCCATGAGGTGAGAAGCTTCATGGGGATAGAAGGTTATTATCATAGATTTGTGGAAGGATTCTCAAAAATAGCGAAATCCATCACCACTTTGCAATGCAAGGGGATCAGGTATGAATGGATAGAAGAGTGTGATAGTGCATTCATTGAGCTTAAGAGTTTACTAACTAGTGCGCCAATTCTACAAGTGTCGGATATGGAAAAGGACTTCACAGTCTACACGAATGCCTTGAAGTAAGGGTTGGGGGTTGTGCTAATGTAGGATGGAGGAGTGATAGCTTATGCATCAAGAAATTTGAAGAAACATGAAGAGCTATATGCGACTCATGATTTAGAGTTGGTAGCGATAATGCTAGCTCTGAAACTTTGGAGGCACTATCTTGTAGGGTGAAACTTTGAGCTCAAAATGGACCATCAAAGTTCAAAAAATCTCTTCACTCAAAGAGATATGAATGCTAGGAAAAGGTGATGGAGTGATTTTATGAGTGAGTACGATTTTGGTATTTCGTACATCAAGGGGAAGGAAAATGTGGTCGCAGATACCTTGAGTAGGAGACCACGTATCTTCTCCTTGGTACCCTTAAAGTTCAATCTGAGGGAACATCTGTTGACACAACTCCAAGGAGATAGTTGGTATTTAAAGGTTACTTCAAACCTCCAGAGTGGGAGGCAGTTAGATCCAAAGTATGAAGGATATAGTATGGAAGCAAACGGATTGTTAATATATGGAGGAAGGATGTACATCCCTGAAAGTGAGGATATTTGAAGCATCATATTGAAGGAAGCCCATAGAGCACTTTATTGTGCGCATCTGGGTGTGAAGAAGATGTACTCAGACATGAGGAAGCTCTTCTTCTGGGTAGGCATGAAGCACGATGTAGTCCATTTTGTCGCCAAGTTCCTAGAATGTCAACAAGTGAAAGCCGACCACCATCACCCGGTAGGCCTCCTATAACCCCCTGATGTTCCTATGTCCAAATGGGAATTCATTTCTATGGATTCTGTTGTGGGGTTACCGCTCACATCTCATAAACACAATGCCATTCTTGTGATAGTGGATAAGTTAACCAAGAGTGCTCATTTTATTCCGATTAGAGACACTTACGATGTCACTGATGTGGCACGTGTGTTTGTAAGAGAGGTTATCCGTTTGCATGGGATACCTAAGAAGATCATTTCCAATAAGGACTCCAGATTCACTTCTAGGTTTTAGACAAGTTTGCAGTCAGCGTTGGGGACTCAGTTGAACTTAAGCACAACTTATCATCCTGAAACAGATGGGAAAACTGAGAGAGTAAATTAATTCATGGAAGACATGCTCAGGATGTATGTCATGGATAATCAAACCCAGTGGGAGAAGTACCTACCTTTGGTAGAGTTTTCCTACAATAATAGTTTTCATAGCTCCATCAGAATTCCACCTTACGAAGCTCTGTTTGGAAGGCCATGTAGAACACCATTGAGTTGGGATAGACTAGAAGACCGAGTAACAGTTGGGCCAGAATTGATTCAAAAGATGGAGGAACAGGTGATTCAGATTAGGCAGAGACTAAAGGAAGCACAGGATAGGTAGAAAAGCTATGCGGATGCACACAGGACCGACCGAAGTTATGAAGTGGGAGACCAGGTTTTCATTCATATCAGGCCTAATAAGAGTACCATACAGTTCGGGAAGGGGACAAAGTTGTCACCTCGATTTATAGGACCATTCAAAATCCAAGAGAAAATTGGACCCATTGCCTATCGTCTCGTACTTCCACCCCACTTGCATAAAACTTATAATGTATGTCATGTATCTGTTTTACGTCACTATGTTGTTGATGAATCACATTAACTAAATTGGAAGGAATTGCAGGTATCAGACGTGGGAACTCTCACGGTAGAACCATTACGCATATTGGACCGTAGAGTCCGACAGCTCAAGAACTGTCTAGTAGACCAAGTTAAGGTCCAATGGGACAAGTATAGTCCAGGATATGCTACTTGGGAAGACGTCAAGACACTACAACGAGACTATCCCTCACTTTTTTGACCACCTAGAGAATATGTTTCTCGAAGGTTGGGTGTATGCAACACCACCTTTTGACTTAGACAGATAGGATTACCTGAGGCCTATATACTTTATTTTCTATTCACAGTGAAACTTTAAGATGTATGAACATTTATGAGTGTTTAAATGTTATTGATGAAGATGTATATAATGCGATCTACTATGTGAATGTAAATTTTACGAATGTTTAAATGTTATTGATGATGATGTATATGATGCAGCATATTGTGAGAATGAAATTTTTTATGAATGTTTAAATACTATTAGAATGATGTTGGATATGATGCAATCTATTTTGGTAAATGATAATCTTATGAATGGGTGTCGAAATTGAATAATGGGATATTATGGGATCTATTTCTAACTTGAAAACATTGATGTTAAGTTGTTGGTACAAGGATACCGAATTGAAATGATGATGATATGCAACTACATGATGATAATGCATAGAAATGTATGAGTTTGTGTTACAGACTAATCTGTAGGTTATGGGCTATGAAATAGCCAGGGAATAATGATGATGAAAGTGGATACCATGACCACTAGCCAAGAAACATTATGGTACGAATATTTGTATGTGAAATTATATTGGTTTGGATGCATTTCTATGATATGTGGACCAGTGCAGGATTTCAGGTGATGAGACTGCCCAAAACTGAATAAATGATGACGAAACCCCCAGCAACACCGTGCCACTATATATTCCATTGTAGGGTGTGGACCCTAGTTATGATTAGGAGGGGTGGAGGCATTTCCCACCGTGTATCCTCCAAAACCTAAAGTCATGGGAGGATGGTGTTAGCTCACGCTCCCCAAGATGTGTGATGATGACTGTCAGTTGCCTGTTGGGGAAGCTTGGTCGAGATAGTGACACTTCCGCTTACGGGTTCTATTTGGAGTTAGGTCAATATAGTTGATGCTCCAAGATATTCCAGCAGAGGAAGGATAGGAATGGAGATGGAAGTAAGTTAGGGAGGAAGGATGAGTAGAAATAGTCGAGAAAGTATGGAGATTTGTTTGATGGTGAAATTTAATGTTTTCCCTTCTAAAAAGAAAATGTATATATATGAATATTCATAATTACGTAACTAAACCACAGTTGTCTAAATAAAAATTTTGAGCCAGATAATTGTAATTAAAGGATTTCTTAAACGATTGATTGGTTGTTGTCTTTTATAAAAGACTAGTCTTTTTTATTGGATTGGATGCATACCTAAATTACTAAAGGATGATAGTTATTGATTATTAGTACATGCATGAGACTTGTATGTACTAGCTACACATGCATTTCTTGTACATGTACACTAGTATGTATGAGTTTTCTTGGCTTACTTACTAATAGTGTTGATTATTTGTTATGAATGTCTGAATCATGTTTATTTTCCTTTGTACCATGAGATACCTTAACTTCGGGACGAAGTTTCCTGAAGGGTGGGTGTATGTAACAACCCTAGTTGAATATATGCTTAGGGATTATTAAGTAAAATTAATTAGGTAATATTTGTCCTAATATGGTTTTAATTAAACAATGATTAGCATTAATAATATTAATTAAATATTTATTTATTAATTAATTGTTATAACTTTTGATTAATTAATTAATTACATATCACATTCAATGACATGGGTAATAAATTTAAGAGGCTTAATAATTTTAATTTGTTTAATTAAATTCTTTACATATGCGGGAGGGGATAAGATATTAATGAAGGGGATAAGACATTAAATAAGGGGATAAGATATTAATGAAGAGGATAATACATTAAAGAAGGGGATAAGATATTAATGAAGGGGACAAGACATTAAATAAGGGGATAAGATATTAAAGGGGGAGATAAGGAAATTAATGAGGGGGAGGAGAGTCGGTGAAGGAGGATATGATGGGGAAGAGTCTAACGGGGAGGAGCATTCTTTTGGGAGGCAAGAAGCATTTTGGGGGGAGGATATATTTCTATGGGAGATTTATCTATGGAGATCTCTGGTGTGAGGAGTTTGGTTTTGGGGTTTTTTGGTTAATCAGAAGCAGGGGGCACCAGTTTGCTGGGGGTTTTGGGCACAGGGGCCAGGATATCCTTATGGTATCCTAGAGCTAGGGAGCCAGATAAACTGCTCCTAGCTGGTAGGGAGGAAAACTCGATTTTGGGCAGTGTTTGACAAAATTTCAACTTCAGCATTGGACCAACGGAGAAATGGAAATCAACATCAGAAGCAGGTAGTTTATTTATGAAATTGCTAAGTTATTTTCATGCTGTAGTTAAATTTTAATTTTTGTCGAATATTATATGCTCATATGATGGCGAATGAATTATTGATGTATGAGAAATAATTTTATGTTTAATTGTATGAAATATATTGGATTTAATTGAGTTAGCAATCTACATCCAGAGTGACAGTCATTCAAAAATTGCTTATCATTATCGTAAGTGAGGCATCGTCGAAAAATGGTATCAACACTACGGTGGTAAAGAGTATCACCTAGAATGATGTATTTCCAGACTTGATATCGTATGTGACGATGATCTATACTAGATAGATCGGGCGAAAAAGTTTGAGTTTGGAGATATATGATGATATCTCTATACCATAGGTCATCAAAACTGATCATAAAAAGGGATTCGTCAGGCAAGGAATCCTCTGCAACATTTTTTTTCTTAGTGGAGGGAAGGTCACATATCAGTTCGATGAAAACCAAAGATTTTGTAGACTTAGCATGTTCAAAATCTATGTCAAACTCCTGGATAATCACTATTGTTGTGGGGTTATTCTACCCTATGGACTAACAAGCTAGGGCTTAAACTTGCATGCAGATCATGACCCTTCAGAAATAACCTTTAACCTTCTACCCCAACCTAAAACCCTTTTCACAAGAAAACAAGGGAAGAACCAACTAACCTTTTTATCGACGGTTGGTGTAGATCCTCCATTGAGATTTATATCCTTGCTTCTGCTGCTCCTTCCAAAAAGCGATCCTGCAATCAAGACAAAACTATGCATGCATGCTATTGTTCTACTAGAGGGTTAGAGATTAAACACAAATCACATAAAACATATAAGACTCATGTATTTGGGACGGGAAAATTATCTTTTTATTAATCTCAAGATGAATCAACTTACAATGATTATAGATACCATCCACCGTTCCTCGATCTTGATCCTGGGCTCCTCCTCTTCTTTGTCCTCCAACTGCTTTGCTTGAATTCTCCTAAAGCTTGAGGAAAGGCTAAAGGGTTGGGACAAAACGGATTCGGCAATTGGGCAGAGTTTCTTTGCTATGATTTTCCTCCTTTGAATAGTTCTCCTACCCCTTCTTTTATAGGCTAGAAGGAGCTAGGGTTTTAGACGAACTCCCGGCCATGCATGGCTGGGAGTTCCAGTTAACTGACCCAAAGATTTTCGTCCCGGCGGAAACTTTCCTGATTTTTTTCTTTGTTAGGTAAACGCTGGCTGTAGTGGGCTAGTCCACATTCCAATGCGTGCAGTATAAGGCCTTCCAGCGTTCCAATGCACCCAGTGATAGGTTAGGGCGCGGGTTGCTTAATTTAGGAGGTTTTTGAAGAGTCTATTCAGCATGGCTTTGGCAATGAAGGGAAATGAGTTGGCCTGATGCCAGGTAAGCATGGATAGTACAATTTAGGGTTATAACAGATGCCCCCTAATATGTGAGGTCAAAAAAGCATCTGATGGCCGAAATACATTACCAATTCTTTACCAATCTGTACTGATATGCTGAATGAGTGAGCCCAGGAATCAGGAATCAGGAGGTGCCGTCTGCAAAAAGTATCAAATGTCTCACCGAGGCGGGCATACCCATGCTCGGGATAAATCAAAACCGTGGCTACCAATCAAATACACTGTAGATCCATGTCAAATAATTAGAAGAGTAGCCGCGAACAATACACAGTGGAGCTACATCTTGAAATCCTAAAGATATACATAGAAAGTAACCATCTCTTAGAAGCTGATTTGGCCTGATGGCTGTACTTCAGAGCTCGAGCAACAACTTCAAAATCTTCTACAACTCGGGTAGGAGTGTAATATGAGTGTACGACTGCACTACCCAGAGGTCTTCGACGACTCGTCGGTTATGGACTTGATAATATTGATGATCGGACTGAAGGCTTCAGTGATTTTGAACAAAGACTCGATTGGACGTTCAGGATGGCCAGGTATGCAGACAAGAGACATATTGCAGAGTGGCCAACTCAAGCTAAGTAACAAACTTCCCTTGGACAATATCATGACAAATAATAAGACTCGGGCAACATATCTATTAATCATAAGTCTACGAAGCAGGAGGCAACGCAAACTCTCCATATGTTTGGAAGAGTAACCAAATGGTGGAGGACAAAACTCAATATAGAGAGCAAAGATTCCTAAGGTCGTACTACATCCCAAAGTCTGATGAATCAAACGGACAGATGTGCTTTACCCAAGGGTGACTCATAATGCTGCCAATAAAGAAAATAATTTTCCCATCCTCTTTTTGGGGTATATTTGATTTTTTTTGTTCTTTTTTATTATTTTGAAAATAATAAAGGAATATTACGTTACAGTGGAGGAACGAGCACAACAAACATACAAGATCAAGGCACAAGGACAAGACTGATGTTCTAGGAAATGATACTCGGGAAAAATCCTCCAGTGGCCAAAGGTGTTAAGACGCAAAAGAAAACTGTTACTAGGCTGATGGGTAAAGGATGCAAATGCGGTTGATAGAACACACAATGGTAACGTCCTTCGATGTAAGTTTAACGAGCCCAGAGAAGGGAAGCTCGGTGATTTTTCATGTTTAGAGATTCTGAAAAAGCATAAAAGGAAACTCCATTGGGGTACCTTTTTCGTCAATAGTCTGGTCAGTTCGAAAAAGGGGTAAACTAGCACCGACTAGACGTCAATTCAAAACCATTTTAACGAGTGTGACAAGGACAAGATCACTCGACTATTTTTTCAATTTTAAAGAGTCTGAAAAAATCTTAACTATGGACTCTGTCAGGAATATTCTTCTAGACCATGTTAATGAGTGTGAAAGAATAAGGTCACTCGACAATCTTTTCAATTTTAGGGAGTCTGAAAAGAGATTAACTATGGACTCCGGGGGGGTTTCTTTTTCGTAAATTTAGTCCCTCAGGCCCGAAAAAGGAATAAAATTATACCTGAGGATACTCTTCTAAAGAATTGGAATTCGATAGAATATTCCTTTGTTCGTACAGTTGACCGTCAGGACCGAAAAAGGGGTAAACTACCGTCGGACAGACGTGACTTCAAATTTCGGTTTAACGAGCGTGAAGGGTCACAAGATCGCTCGGCAATCTTTTCATGTTTAAAGGGTCTGAAAAGGGCTTAAAAGGAGACCCGTTGTGTTTTGGGAGTCCGGAGGGTAAGACAAAGAGTGAAAAAATACCCATGCAAATGAGGCTCAAAATCATATTCAGGAAAGACTATACGGACTCCCGAGCCTACTATGTTGTCAGAAATGGCATGGACACCATAATGCAACCAGGAACTACCTAGGGCATCCATGTTTTGGTAAGCTCTACCACCAAGTTGCGACACTTCTAGAGAAGGTATGATGGTTCCGTGTCACAACCAGATGGGATCAATCCTATATCGTAAGAACAAAAGGCAACGAGATGCAATAGTGGGGATGCAATCCTACCCTATATGCTAAGGTTGATTTTTGAGATTTTTTTTATGGACCGCCCTTATGTATATTTTTTTTTATTTTCTGAAACTCAATGAAAAATGTCCCAATACCTGATCAAATCCCTTCCATATAACTCCAGAACCACCCAAAATGGTTGTTGTTATAAAGAAACTGATAAAATGGGCCAAAAGGGTGACAAAAAGAGGCCAAAAAGTCTATAAATAGAAGCTGGCAGCTCATTATCACCATTGTTGATTTGGAAATTGACTCTGGAGCCAAAAGACCCCCTTTGCCAGAGATCGTGATTCCGGGAGCTACAGTGGACCAAACAGACTTCTTCTTGGACCAAGTAAGTATAAACTCCCCTATCTTGCATTTCAATACTTTATTTAAAGTTTTTGGGCGCGTTTTGGGGGTGGTCGTCGCCCTCTAAGGGGTCGGCCCTAACCAAACGCGGGCTATCCAGGGACAGCCCGCAGGTACCCGCGCGCAGAGTCAAAACTTGCACGCGGGTACCCATGACTGTCACCTCGACAACCCGTGGGTTACCCCCGTGCACTGGAAAAAGTGGTTGAGATGAAGATTTGACTCCCCCTCTGCCTTGTGTGTTTTGCAGGATGTATGTTCATTGGAGAGAGAGGGAAAAAGAGGTTGCCAATGAGGCAGTGGCTACAGATCCGAATGTGATGGCCGTGCTGTCACAGTGTGTCTTGGTGAAGTTTTTCTTATGTCCATTCATGCGCGCTCAACCCAGGCTACTGAATGCCTTGGTTGACTATTGGCACCCAGATGCAGAGGCATTTATGATAGAGGGGAAATCCTTGGTTCCCACCACCGAGGATATCTATTTTTTGATGGGCCTCTCGAGGAGAGGGGAACCCGTTAACTTTCAGACATTTCCTGCGGGGCCGAGCAAAGTCTCAGAATTGATAGCATAGTATTGCGAGGCTGGGACCGATCCGAGACCGTCTTCGGTGCCCATTGGTAGGATCACCAGCCTCACCCTGTAGACTATTTTATCGCTCATTGGGCAGATTACTGGCTCTGCAGCCGTGCATCAGGCTTCGCACACACAGATGAACTGTGCAATTCAGTGCCTAAATGCACAGATTTTCGATTGGAGTACCACATTGCTAGAGAACATGAAGAGGCAATTGACTGATTGCCGACAACGGACACACAGGAACTTTGGTTTCGGGACCATCCTGTGTTCATTTTCTTTGAGAGAGTTCCATGCTTTAGTCCTCGACTGACAGTACGAGGACATTTAGAGACTTTCCCGACAGTGTGCAGATGCGTAGCGTTGCTGCCGTGACAGGGTGGTGGGAGGACCACCGAGGCCTTCAATGATGATTTCTTTACGTGGCTATCACGACAGATTATGGCGATCGAGGATTACCCATATGCCGGGATCAACTTTTCTAGAGATCCAGCGATACCGATGCCTCCTGGTGAGGAGCGAGGGGAGATGGGTAAGTCTCCTCCTGTATAATTTTTTGTTTGCATATGTAATTTTTATGTCTTTTTGATATCTATATCATGTTTTTGGATAACAAAGTTTTTGATGGGTGAACATTGTGTTGCGTGCAGATGTGGGACCCGTGCGGCCTGCCGATTTTGCGCGGAACAGGCGCCGCCCACGGCCAGAGGCCACAGCTGCCTCCGCCAGGGGAGCAACAGTAGCAGGGAACCCCCCAGCAGGAGAGGCTGAGAGGGCTCTTAGGCGGGTTGAGCGTAACTTCCCTGAGCTCACTCGCACAGTTCCCATGATAGAGATAGAGGATTTACCGCCCTCTATGCAGACTCATATGGTGGGGTTACCTCGGACATGGGTCCGACTGTTTAGGTGTTTGGGCCGAGCTGTATATGATTATAACAGGGCCCATAGGCCCTAAACAGACTTGTAGACTTTGATGTGCCTCGAGCACTGATATGTATATATAGTTTTTGAGGGCATAAGCCCCAGTGACTCGTTATGGTTCCCATTTTTTGAGGCGCTTGCGCCCATCTATGTACTCTGAGAATTTTCGGATATTTATATATGGTTTTTATTTCTTTTCTGTGTCTTTATGGATTATGTGTACAAAAATGTATTTACATGTGTTTGATAATGATCCTTTTTATGTGTGAGCAAGATGCCAATCTAAAACGTGATTAGCTAGAGTGTCTGTGATTTGATTTAGACTCCTAGGAACATGAAAATAAGTAATATAATCAAAGTTACATTCCAAGAGACG
Organism: Picea engelmannii; assembly: GCA_009831015.1. Lineage (NCBI taxonomy): Eukaryota > Viridiplantae > Streptophyta > Pinopsida > Pinales > Pinaceae > Picea > Picea engelmannii. The sequence goes on along the minus strand of ML786490.1, from coordinate 123,154 downwards.
TACCCTAAGGAATCTTCGGTGTAAAGTAGGATCGTGCACACGGTATATTCTATTTAGCTGTGACACAACCAATTGAGTGTCTAGATAGACTCGGAGACGAGAGATACCCAATGACAAAGCGTCACGAAGCAACTCAATAACTGCGCTATACTCAGCAACATTGTTTTTGGTGTTACCTAAGCATATCCCTCTGAAAGATAACAACTGACCCTGTGGTGTAAAGATTACCCAAGCTGCGGAAGCAAGCCTCCGCGTGTGTCGACTAGCACCGTCCACATACCCAATGAACACCTCAGACTCACTTGACATCTGCCATAGTGACGAAAGATAACATTAATGACACGTCCATGACACGTTTTTCAAAAGAAACGAAAGAAAGTAATAGCACAAAGACTATACATATGTTACAAAAAGTTACCCACAGTGACCCTATGAGTAGTACTTCTTGAGGTAGAGCCCATTTCTAGGCTCCGCCAAAGCATTCCCTTCAAAATCAACCAGATGATAAGCACCCTTTTTTAACACCTCCTTAACAATGAAGGGCCTGAACCACATGGGTTTAAACTTTCCTGCCCCCAGGGGGTCCTTATTTTGGTCGTAAACCAGGACAAGGTCGCCCTCAGAAAAAACCCGAGGACGAATGGACCTATCATATTGACACTTAACCTTATGTTTATGATCCTCATTGGCCAGTGCCGCATCACGACGTTGTTCATCAAGCTGATCTAGGTGTACTAACCGTTCTTCAAGTGGAGAAGTGTCTGGAAATAACTGTACTGCCAATTTTAGAGATGGAATTTGACATTCGATGGGCAAGACTGCCTCCAGCCCGTAAACGAGTTGGAAAGGTGAGAAATCAGTTGCAGTATTAACTGATTTTTGGTAAGCCCATAATGCTGATTATAACATCAAATGCCAGTGTGACTTGGTTGAGTTGATGGTTCGTTGTAGCATTGTCTTAAGTGTTTTGTTAAAAACTTCCACCTGCCCATTGGCTTGGGGATAGTAAGGTGAGGAATGTTCTTGCCGTAACCCAAGCTTTGACATTAACTTGGTCATCATTTGATTCTGAAAGTGACTTCCATGGTCAGTGACAATCTCTCTTGGGACTCCGAACCGTGCTATGATCTGGTTAAATAAGAAGAGAGTTGCAGTCTCTCCATCGTCTTTGAATGTCGGCATAGCTTCGACCCACTTAGTGAAGTAGTCGACAGCCAAAATTATATAGCGATGCCCCCTGGCTGACGGGGGGTTGCAAGTAGTGTAATCAATCCCCCACTTAGTGAAGGGAGCGACAGTGATAACAGAAAACATAGGAGTTGGATGGGCCCCATCTTTCGAGAGAATATTTGGCATGGATGGCACTTCTTGACTGACTCAATACAGTCTTTGATAAGTGTGGGCCAGAAGTAACCTGCTCGTAAGATCTTCTGGGATGTTTCCAACCCAGACAAGTGACCGCCACAAGCTCCTGTATGACAATCGTTGAGTACTATGACGGCCTCCTCATGAGTGATACATCGACGCAAGATACAATCTACACCTCGCCAATACAAAGTATCATTGAGTATAAGATAGTTCTTGGCCTGATGGTGTATCCGCCGATGCTCATCATGAGAAGAAGAGGTAGGACACTTCAAAGTCTAGAGATAGATCAGTATATCTCTGTACTAGGGGTCTGACGATTCGATCAAAAACATATCCCCCCGGATAGGCGATTCCTCAGGCACAACATCACCTGACTCAACCGGAAGTTCTGAAATAAGTTCTGCGAAGACCAATGACTTTTTGGACTTGGATGAAACAAAGTCTAAGTCAAATTCTTGGAGGATTACCATCCATCTACTGATTTTTCCATCAATAACTCGTCATGTCAACATGTACTGAAATGGATTTACGATAGCTACGACGGTGGTCTTGCGAAATAGAACATAGTGACGGAATCGCTGAACAACATGTATTGCTGCCAATGCAAGTTTTTCGAGATGTGTATAGTTAAGTTCCGGTCCTACGAGGCCTCGACTCTGGTAATAGATCACGTATTCAGAAAATGAATCATCTTCCTGAACTAAAACCATGCCTATGGTTGACTCTGCGGCAACCAGATATAATAGGAAATCCTTGTTATAATTCGGTGGCCGTAGCAGAGGTGCGGTTGTAAGGGCATGTTTCAATGCATCGAAAGAGCGTTGCGCTGCTTCATCCCAGAGAAAAGGAACGTCTTTCTTCAGTAAACGCATGAAGCCCTTGGTGATTTCGGCATAGTTGGCGATGAAGCGTCGTAAGAAGTTCGCCTTGCCTTGAAGACTTTGAAGTTGTAAAATTGTGCCTGGGGGGGGCAACTGGATTATCGCCTCCACCTTGAGAGGATCGACCATGATCCCTGTGGTTGACACTATGAAACCTAACAAACATCCTAACGTGACGCAAAATATGCACTTGTTGGGATTCAAGCGAATCCTGAAGTAGCGACAGCGTTCAAAGATGAATCTGAGGTGTGTAGGATGATCTTTTCGCTTGCGAGAGAGTGATGCTAAATCATCTAGATAGGCCTCAACTATATGCTTGAGGTCGTGAAACACAAAAGACATGGCCCGCTGGAAAGTGGCTCCAACATTCTTGAGACCAAAAGGCATTTTTCGATAGGCGAATGTACCCCACGAGCAAATGAATGTCGTTTTGTGTTGGTCCTCGGGTTTGATTTGGATTTGGTTATAGCCCGAGAAACCATCCATGAACGAAAAGGCTTCACAACCGGTGCACTCATCAATGATCTGGTCAATGAATGGGGTTGGATAATTATCTTTGGGACATGCCTTGTTCAAATCACGGAAATCGGTACAGACACGAATCGTGCCTTGTTTTTTATCGATCGACACGGGGTTTGACACCCATTGGGTCAAGTGAATAGGGTATATGAACCATGCCTTAAGAAATTTCTCAACCTCCATCTTAATGGCTACTGCTTTCCTAGGATTAACTGGATGAAGTTTCTGTCGAACAGGCTTAGCATCAGGATACATAGTGATTTCGTGTTCAACTATTTTAGGATCAATGCCTGGCATTTCCTCGTAAGACCAAGAAAAAACATCGCATAATTCCTTAAACAGATTGGTGTAAATCTGAATCTCTTCGGGGGAGCAATCCGCTCCGATGAAGACATTCTCCACGACGCTGGGGTTTCAGGAGATATTGATAGGTATCGTGGCAGCGATAGTCACCATATTTCCCTCAGCATAAATATCCTGTGTAGCTAAGAGGTTAATGGGACAAGGCTGATCTCCCGTCATGGTGATAGTGAATTCTCCTGCCTCAATTCGGTGTAACTCTGGGAGGAAATA
>ML786490.1:65458-113796 GCA_009831015.1 Picea engelmannii | reverse complement strand
GGGCTTAAACTTGCATGCAGATCATGACCCTTCAGAAATAACCTTTAACCTTCTACCCCAACCTAAAACCCTTTTTCACAAGCAAACAAGGGAAGAACCAACTAACCTTTTTATCGACGGTTGGTGTAGATCCTCCGTTGAGCATTATCTCCTTGCTTCTGTTGCTCCTTCCAAAAAGCAATCCTGCAATCAAGACAAAACTATGCATGCATGCTATTGTTCTACTAGAGGGTTAGAGATTAAACACAAATCACATAAAACATATAAGACTCATGTATTTGGGACGGGAAAAGTATCTTTTTATTAATCTCAAGATGAATCAACTTACAATGATTATAGAGACCGACCACCGTTCCTCGATCCTGATCCTAGGCTCCTCCTCTTCTTTGTCCTCCAATTGCTTTTCTTGAATTCTCCTAAAGCTTGAGGAAAGGCTAAAGGGTTGGGACAAAACAGATTCGGAAATTGGGCAGAGTTTCTTTGCTATGATTTTCCTCCTTTGAATAGTGACCCTACCCCTTCTTTTATAGGCTAGAAGGAGCTAGGGTTTTAGACGAACTCCCGGCCATGCATGGCTGGGAGTTCCAGTTAACTGACCCAAAGCTTTTCATCCTGGCGGAAAATTTCCTGATTTTTTTCTTTGTTAGGTAAACGCTGGCTATAGTGGGCCAGCCCGCGTTCCAACGCATGCAGTATAAGGCCTGCCAATGTTCCAACTCACCCAGTGATAGGTTAGGGCGTGGGTTGCTTAATTTAGGAGGTTTTTGAAGAGTCTGTTCAGCATGGCTTTGGCAATGAAGGGAAATGAGTTGGCCTGATGCCAGGTAAGCATGGATAGTGCAATTTAGGGTTATAACAACTATCCATCTGGAGTACTTGCCCCTAGAAATTTTTGCGTAAGGATGTGTTGGATAGGGTTGCAATCGAAAATAATCATGGTTTTGTGTAATAGGATATAATGATGAAAATGTTGGACAACTTGCATAGCTGCCAAGGCCAGTTTCTCCACATGTAGGTATTTGGTCTCGGTAGTCGTAAGACTCTGAATCAAATAGTATATCACATGTGAGTCATGTGAGTCATCCTCTTCGACTAATACCATGGAAATGGTAGAGTCCGAAGTAGCTAAATAGAGGAATTAATCCTAGCTATAGTCAGGGGGAAACAATAATGGTGTATGGGTTAAGGAAAGTTTCAAAGATTTGAAGGCTTCATTAGCAGTATTGTCCCATACAAACTCGTAACCTTTCTTGAGTAGCCAAGTGAATCCTTTCGTTAGTTCAGCGTAATTGGGGATGAAATGAAGAAAAATGTTTTCCTTCCCTTGCAAACTTTGGAGTTGGTGTAAAGTGGAAGGAGGAGGTATATTAAGGATAGCCTCAACCTTAAAAGGGTCTACTCGAATCTCGTGTATTGAAAAAATAAAACCAAACAAACAGATGGATTCCACAAAAAAAATGCATTTATGTGGGTTTAAGCGGATACTGTAATAACGAAAACGTACAACAATGGCCCTCAAATGTGTCAGGTGATATTAACAATGCATGGAATGCACTGGTAGATCATCAATATAGGGTTTCACAACATGATTAATATCATGGAAAGCATAATACATAGCACGCTGAAAAGTCGCACCAACATTCTTGAGACCAAAGGGTAATTTTTGGTAAGAAAAGGTTCCCCAAGGGGAAATGAAAGCGGTCTTGTGTTGGTCCGTGGGTAGAATATTAATCTAATTATAACCAAAGAAACCATCCATTAAAGAGAATATTTTACTATCATCATAGTCGTCGATGATCCGGTCAATGAAAGGGGTTGGGTAATTGTCCTTAGGACAAGCCTTATTTATGTCCATATAATGTACACAGACATGGATGGTACCTTGTTTCTTATTCACCGGAACTAGATTGGATACCCAATCAGTCAAATCCACGGGATAAATAAAGCTGACTTTAAGACAATTTTCAACTTCAAGCTTGATAGCAGCATCTTTGCATGGGTGCACTGGGAAAAGTCTCTTCCAAACATGTTTGGCATCTGAGTATGTCTTAATCTCATGGACAACGATATCAGGATCAATACCTGACATCTCTTCGCAACTCCAAGAAAACACATTGTGAAACTCTTGGAAAAGGGCTTTATGCTCGTGGACCTAGTCTGTAGAACAAGAAACTCCAATATGAACGTTCTCCATGAATATGGGTTTAATGGATATGTCAAGAGGGACGATAGTTGATATGTTTCTCAAGTTCCCTTCGTACAAAACATCATGTGATGACTCATGAACTGAAGAAATAACAACAATGGTTGACGGAGTCGAAATCTATTGCTAACTCTCAATGGTGTCACGTTCCAGAAAGAGAATGGAGCAATGATGCCCATATTCCTAGGAAGTGTCTTCTATAGACATGACAAACATGATCATCTCATTCACAGGAAAAATCACATGAAATGGATTGGGAGATGAATCACACAAAGAAGGAGAGGAAGGGGTTGTCGACTGAATACCTTGGTAAGCGGATTCGAACGGATTCAAAGGCATATGTTTTCCATAAAGGAGGTGATCACCAAGGTTAGGTACTACCCAGGGTTCATATGACTCAGGGGTTTCATGAATAATGGTGGATATCATGTTAATAGAGGCAACAAAAGGGGGAGAAATATCATGTGGTGGGATTGGAAATGTACCCATCAAAGTAGAATCTTTCAAAAGACCCACTTTGACATTCTCGTAACCAGGGGGAGTCTTCAAAATGAAGGGAACATTGTTAATATGGGAATCAGAATTAAAGAAGGCCAGTTGGTCAATAGTAACAACCTTTCCTTGGTGTGGGAATTTTAACACATGGAAAAGGGTAGACACAATTGCATGTATGGAATCAATCCAACTACGACCAAGTAAAAGGTTATAATCAAGAGGTGCATCGAAGACCTCAAACTAACATTGACCGAATTACCTTCCAATGTAGTAGAAAACAAGGGAAGCACATCGTAGGGTTTAAAACCTGTACCATTGAAGAAATTAAGTGTATTGTGTGATTCAGTGAGAGTAGGAGAGAAAATGGCTTTCCAACAAGTGACAAACATGATGCAAGTCGAGGCTCCTTTGTCAATAACAGTTCTACAGAGATACTTATTTTCAACAACAACTTGGATCTGAAATGCTAACTGAGGAGGGAGCCTTGGAATGTGATCTTCCAAGTCAAAGATTATGATATTAGTATCTGTGGGGTCAATTCCACCAATGGATTTTAACAATGACTTCTGTTGAGTGGGGAAACTTTGAAGGACTTCAAGAGCTAACATCGCAGAGGGTGCTTGCGAAAGATCTTCTAAAATACTGTAGTTTTGTGCAGCACGAGTGTGAGGATTGAATGTAGACTTTTGAACAACGTCGTTGGGAGGAGGGAAAATAATTGTATCGAGACCCGGTCTTTCGAGATGAAGAGGACCATTGGGAGGTGAATTTGAGGGAGAAGGTTGAACCAATGAAGGTGGTATATCATCAACTTTCTCCTTTGACAGAGAGTAATCCTTGTCTCGAGTTGCGATTGCAACTTAATTCTTTTTAGAATCACCAGTACACATAAGGACAGAGGATGAGGTAGAAGGAGAAGTTTGGTCATGAATGACTAGTTGGGCTTGTTGCTGAGAAGGGAAAGGTTGCGACAAAATGATAGGTGTAGGAGTTTTTCCACTCCCTTGGAGGAACTTAGTAACCTCTAAGCGACTTGGAAAATCTTTCGTGTAATGATAATCACAACAAATCAAGTAGGGGTAACGAGGTTTACGTTTATCTTTCTCATCATCGGTTTGTGTCTTGGATTTCTCATATTGTAGATTATTATTCCTTTTCTCCTTCTTCTTCCCATTCCCTTTCTTTTTATTTTTATTCTTTTTGGTAGGCATGGATTGAATAGAATTAACCTCGGTAGTATTACTGGTGGAAGGAGTAGGAGAAGGAGTATTTTTTTCATTAGAAGTATTAGGCTTGGGATTGGTGTGACCAGAATGTGTGGACTGAGCCTCAGCATGAAAGGTGACAATCAAATCATCAGCAACATGAGAAGTTGTGGGGGGTTTTGGGCTAGGGTTTGTGGAAGGACGAGGAGCATCATGGATCATATCGTAAAGTGTTCCCTTTTGTGAATAAACGAGATCAAGATACTGAGCACAACTAATCGCCTGCTCTTCAGTGAAAACACCACCCATGGAGACATCACGAGCGATAGGTCCAATGAGTGATTTGGTAAAACACTAGGCCAACAGTTGATCAAGAAGAGGAAATTTGATTAAACATCTTATCCTCCTCCACTCATGGATGTGATCATAAATATGAGTGGACGGGGATTGCTTAAAAGAACTCAAAATTTTAGTTCATGTCTCATATCATATTGGTAACTGGTAATGTGTCAAAAAGGGCATGGCTAGGGTGTTAAATTCATTGAAGAAACCTCACGGTAACTCAATGTACCATTTTGTTGCTGAACTCGTGATATTTCGTTGGAAAATTTGTAATCTGATGAAGTCATCCACCAAGGAGTTCGATGAACACCACAGATGAAAATTCATAACATGATTATTTGGATCTTCTCCTACTCGACCGTCAAATTTAGGAATGTCGGACGGTAACTTGGTCAGTATCACAGAACAGTAAGGAGAATGTAAAATAGGATCACTCAAAATTCTAGACAGTTAAGGTAAATCCAAATTTGCTAGAAAAGGAAACTATCGATTCACTTGTGGAAACTGGTAGTTTTGAGGGGGGAGCCTTGTAGGTATACCAGTAGGACCATAATCCATCTTCAAATAATCAGATAGTCCTGAAAGATTCGGTTGTGGAGGATTTGGAGGAATATATCCCATAGGGTTGGGTTGATTTAGAGATGTTCCCTTGGAAAGGAACACTAGATTCAACGTTCGGACCCCAAGAAGAATTCAAAGAACCCGGATATGGTTTACCGATGTTAGGGGGTACAAAAGAGTTAACTTGAGGATGTTTCCCCCCAGTTGGTTATATATTTCCTTGGAATGAAAGTTTCCAAGGTAAATATGGTACCACAAGTGTGTTTTGTCCACAAAGTGGGTTATGGAATCCAACCTGAGGTTTCCCCCCAAGTTGAGGTTGTTCCCCAATCTGAGGTCACCCCCCAAATTAAGGTTGTCCCCCAACTTGGGTTTGAACTCCAACAGGAATCTGGAAACCAGAAGTGATAGAAATATTGGTGCCTCCCAAAATATTGGATCCACTAGGACCATATCCTCCAAGCGGGGGTGGAGGAGGAACATGCGACCCTCTGAAGAGAACCTAGGAACGTGTAGGAACAAAACCAAAAACAATATTATACCCAAGAGGAACAAAAATTCCATATATTCCGGATGGAACCTATGTAGAGGTAGGATCAAAAGTATTCAAAGCTCTATACCCAGGGGGAGTGATGGATTCGATCTAAGTGTAAGTGGTGTCCCAATTGGAGCTTGGGAAATAACCAGATTTATAGTAGGAATTGTGGTACCTTTTGGGACCATAGTAGAATGGGCCATTTGGAGAGTAGGAATCAAGTGAGAACAAATCAATAATTGGTTTGAAATGGTGATGACATTACTGGTAGTGCTAGTAAAATGGTCTAAAGGTATAGTATAGGTGACAGACATCTCAAACACTTTTTATTCCATCGGTCGATCAAGACTCGCTTCTAGGTTACCGTACAGATCATGTACTGTCAAAGGGATAGAACCAAAAATAGAAGTTCCAACAGTGTAGCTGGGATCCCAAATGGTTCACTTGGAAAACATGGAACCTCTACTCCAGATATGGTGTTAGGTCCAGTAGGTATTCCACTATTATCAACAACAACAATTTCTCTAGACGAGTTCATGAAAAGTATGTGTGCGTCTGGTCTAAGAGGGGGAAGTCTACATGCCTCTAAAGAGTTTGAAAAAAATTGAAATCCTTCTAAAGAGTGTGTTCTCCCAACCTCGGAAGCTACTTCGTTGTTGACTACTCCCTCAAGAGGGCCTTCTAGTGAGTTAGGAGGTAAGGTTTGGTAATCCTATGGATTTTCTGGGGGTATCCCTTGCATCCTACATGAACGGCGAAGGATGATGTTTCTCGAGCTAAGTAAAGAACAAAATAAATCTATGGCCAATTAGAGGAAGCAAACATCACTCACTAATAAAATCTAGGAATCAAACCAAGAAAACAAAGCCTTCTTATTTCGAAGTCACTAGTTGGTGATGAAATCCAATGTCGTGAAGTCAAGACAAGAAGGGGTTGGGATAAGTGGGTGGAAACATTACGTTGATGACTTGCTTAACAGTCTTACACACTGGTGCAACTCCCACATATAATTGTGGGTATACCCTCCAAGGAGCCCGAGTGAGTTTGGCCAACGTCAATTCTAGGTACCATGAATACTTTCCCCTTCACAGTCACCTCATGTAAATACCCTAAAGAGATAGGCTACTAAGGTTACCAAATACAACAATGATTCTTGGTGAAATAGTTGACAATCCAATCCACGCAGAAAGGTAGGGTATCTAGCCTGAAATGAAATCGGAAGGATTCCACTCATAATTGTGGGAATACCTTCAAGTGACCCCCATAATACGCACAATCTCTACACCAAGACCAACAAAGAAGGGTGAGTAACTCTGCTAGTCTCAATGCGGCCTCAAGTTTGACCCTTGTGTGAGAAGGGCTTCCCAAGACAAAATGTAGCAATTGGATTTAAACTCTCCCTAGCAGAAGATTTTATTGTGTGTTTTAACACTTTGGAGAGTGTGCCTTACAACCTATTCCAAAGCACTATCCTAGCTAATGTTGGTGAAAAATATTGCTAGAAAATAAAAGTTACTAACGAATTTTAAATTTACGTCGTGTTTTAGAGGTTGTTGCTTTCTCAAAGAGGGAGGTGGAAGTGAAACTATTGATGTTGAGACCTTGACCCATTAAAATGCAAAAAGAGATGAATGTGCAATTTTCAATTCGATGAACTCTAGTTACAGTAGGGAAAAGGTATTTCTTTCGAAGTACAACAAGCTATGAATTACAATTCCTTAATTATGAATGAACACAATTCCAAACAATCACAAACTATAAATTTTCCAATTTCTTCTCTTTACCAATATTTCGAATGTAAAAAAATTTCTTGCGAGAGATTACTACAATGAACAAATGATTTGAATTCTTCTTTTCCCAAATCAAATCAAAGATATAAAGGTGAAAGGAAAGTGTAGTCAAAGAAAATCAATACACTCACAACACAATTCCCAAACCAAGTTCGTAATGTAGACAAAAATGAAAAATACAAGAAAATCTTTTGATGCAAGAAAGTAAAATGTATTTCTTAATCAACAAACAATATGACAAACATAATGAATCCAAAACTTTAAGACAAACCAAATACCCTCTGCATGGATTATTTTAGGGGCTAAATTTCTCTCATTGGCTAATTTTTCATGTTTTTTCCCAAAAAACGATTCGCTATTCTAAAGATGATTCGCCCAAATTCTATAGGATAGAATTATTTTACCTTAAAAATGGCCAAAGTTTCATACAAACTATATAAAATCTTTAGAAGTTTGAATATTTTTACAAAACTATCGCAAACATTTTATTGTTTGCATATGAAGGATTAGTAAGATTCGCTAAGGTTTCTACATTTTAAAATACATTTCCATCCTTAAAATCATCCCCGACACTCCGTCAAATAAACACCTAGATGGATATCTGAGATTATATCCTTGTGGCAATGAGTGTGAGTAAAAAACTTGCAAAAATGCAAAGAAATACTTTCAATCACTAAAACGAAATCAAAATCAAGTTCTAAAATTAGGAATCAATCAAACAAGAGTATAAGAAGTTCAGCCCAGGCTACTAAGGAAAATATGGGTAGTAAAAAACAAAATGACTTACTCCATCAAAACCTACAGGAGTCGTCGTAGGCTGGATATAGGAAACAAAGCGACGAGCTAAGGTCATCGCAGGCCACTGGCAAAGAAGAGTGTGATGTCTTCGCACTAGATTGGCTAAGCAGGGAGAGATGTCTCAAGGTTGTTGCAGGCTGTTAATGAGATACAGTGCGACGAGGTCTATAAATTTGAAAAATTTGCAAGAAAGACAAAAAATCTAAAGGAACTTCTAAACCCAGTGAGTCCAGATGGATCACCCACAGACTCAAATAATCAAATTTATCAGAGAAAAGTAGGCTAAAGGAAAATGGGAAGGAAAAAATAAAAAGGAGGTCGTATCCTGAGTATGGTCACCAATTTTGTTATCGGACTTATTGATAAATGCAGACATAAATAGATCTCCCTAGATCCACCTAGATCTAGAACAAAACAGAACAAGACATGATGATTTCCCTAATATCTAATCATTGAAATTACTATCAAACAAGAAATGTGCAACATACCATTTAAATATCTCTTCCTCTTGTCGTTTTCATCTTATCTTCACTCTAGTTCTCCTGTGATATTTCATCTACAAGGGAACACAAGCCAACCAAAGCGAAATCAATATAGAGTATTCAAAGAGAACTTATATATGTGATCAAGGAAACATACAATAAAATGAGATAAGTTTTATGGGAAAGAAACATATCTCTGTATCATATTAAAATGGAAGTGGAGATTACAACCAAAGCCTTGATGTTGCAAGGTCCCCTTCTGATGACCCTTTTCTCCAACGCACACACTTCCTCCAATCCTTGAATGAAGAAGATCCACAATGACTTGATAAACTGAAATGAAGCTCTCAAGTATGAACCAAAGTAGAATTCCTCATCCAATTATTAATCTATTCAATACTAATCTTTCATGAATCAACCTTCATTAAGCTTAGCCTTTTCCATGATAAATACCTCTTTATATAGGGGAAAGAGATATGGTTGAAGAGATTAGGATGATCCCACTAAATTAGAGAAGCAAGTAGGATTCCAACCATACATATGCCACCTGATATTCTAGAAGATTCCCTTATAGAATTTTCGTGAAGTTCGACCTTTTCTTAGCTTGGCATCGTCACACCATAGCTATAGAGCATCCTGTGAAGACGTTGCAAAATAGCTTTAGGTCAGAGGGTGACGACCAGTTATGCATACCTATTGGTCCTTGAGATTGATATATTCTCACAGGATCGTTCTATACGCCCTTGAGCCAGATCGACTCTTTTAATTCCCAATGGAATCTGCAAAATTATCGATCCATAGGTCCTTCTCAGTAACTCGCAATCTCGCGAGTTTGCGAGTTGAGACTCTGACTCTTCCGTATCTAAATCGGTGATACCTGAGATAGTGAAATAGGGTTAGCCCTTTCTCCTGTCAGAACCCTCCTTATGCGACCACCGACTAGGCTAAGTACTATCCCCTTTCGCTACTCGCGACTTCGTGAGTCGAAGGCTCGAACTCTTGTTACCTTATCTCCTGATTTCCCGAGACATGAGAGGTCAACGGGGTGTTGACTCCTCCAAATGTGTGACGTGTTTCCACCAGTCCACTTCCCAGGCCCACTTTACGGTTCTGCCACATGCCTCTTATGTGCAACCTCGGCACTTCGCAACCTCGCTTCTCGCGACTTCACACACCCAAAGTTTGGACAGTCAATGAGGTGTTGACTCCTCCAAATGTGTGACATGTGTCTGCCGGTCCACTTCCCAGGCCCACTTTATGGTTTTTCCACGTGCCTCTTATGTGCGACCTACGCACTTCGCGACCTTGCTTCTCACAACTTCAAGCACCCAAAGTTTAGATGCTCAACCAACGAACCTTTGAGTTCACGAGATTCTCTGATCTCTGCCACCTGTCCTCCTCCAATGGACAGCTTAGATTATTTCGCGACTTCGCTTCTCATGACTTCAAGAAACCAAGTTTTGGGCTCTCATGTAGTGAACCTATGAGTTCATGAGATTCTCTAATATCTGCCACCTGTCTTCTTCCAACGAACGACTTATATTATTTCATGACTTCGCTTCTCACGACTTCAAGCACCCAAGGTTTGGACACTCTCACCTGGCGAACCTCCGAGTTGAAGAGATTCTCTAATCTTTGCCACCTATCCTCCTCCAACGGATGACTTAGATTATTTCACGACTTCTCTTCTCACAACTTCAAGCACCCAAGTTTTGGGCTCTCACCCGGTGAACCTCTGAGTACACGAGATTATTTGATCTCTGCTACCTATCCTCCTCCAACAGACGGCTTAGATTATTTCACAACTTCGCTTCTCACGACTTCAAGCACCCAAGGTTCGGACGCTCAACCAGCGAACCTCTGAGTTCACGAGATTCTCTGATCTTTGCCACCTGTCCTCCTCTGACAGATGACTTAGATTATTTCGTGACTTTTCTTCTCATGAAGTTGAATAACATCCCCTCCTGAACTCCAATGTCTGGGTCCCAGATACGGGTTATCTTGCGACACATGTCTGTCTTCTGGAAAACGGATAAGATTTCTTCGCCACCTCGAGACCTCACCTTTCGCGATTTCATGAGTTTTGTTACAAAGTTTTCGACCCTTCACCTCCTGAAACCCTGAGATGTAATTTTAAGGGTGATCCAACGACCCTCGTTGGTTCGGATCCTACAGTCCGATTTTCCCAACCTTGCACTGAATGAATGTTGTCGTAACTCCCTTTCTCCTCTGCGATATCTGACAGATTTCGAGACTTCATGAACCCTCCACAGAGGATTATGACCGTCTAATTCCTCCTTGACAATTTTGGCAAAATGAATTCGTATCTCCACGAAAAATTGTTCACCAGTGAACCAAAGTTGTTGCGTCTCCTGCGAACATTCAAGACAAAATTTCCTTTGAGTTTCTCCACAACTTGAGTCTTCAAGATGACTCCTGCACGCACTCCTTGCGACAACTTTCCAATACTTCCAAGTATTGACTCCTTCGACTCTGTGCACTCTCTGTGACAACAGTATTTCACAATTTCACTCAGTTTGCAAACCCTAAGACTTTACTCAGCCTGCGCACTCCTTGCACGACTCCTGTGCTTAATTTTCACTTCCGTGAGAATTAGAATAATGTTATCTCTTATGAGTTTTCAGAGATGAACTCTGACTTCTGTCGACGCACACCTTGCAGACACTTTCACTACACTCCTTGCAGGAAAAATATTACTCAGACAGAGAAACAATTGAAACTCATTCTCTACTCTCTCTCAGACTTCAAACACAAAGCATGAAATCATATACACAACATATATAGAAAATGTATAACAGAAAGTAAACATTCGTGAGCATAACATTCGCAATGCATACATAGAGAATAAATATGACACCATGAATTTGAATCGAAGCTCTTTCTATTAATTCAAATCTCTATACATGGGTGTTTTCAACTATAGCTCTCTTCTCTCCTCTCTATGCTCTGTCTTACTACTACTTCCTCTCTTACAATGATACAAGTGAGGGTGTCTATATCCATTTTCCCTCTTCGCTCCTAAAACTGTCTAATCTGAGAATTCAAAGCTACCTACTAACATTAACTAACATAAATGCCTTAACCTAATATAGACGAGAGCGGGACACTCAAGGTCTATCTACAATATGGAAATACACCCTCCCTTAATTGTTACATTTAAGTTTGGCGCATCCAACTTAAAAAAGATTCAAACAATTTTATCATGTACCAAAATGCATTGGCACATGCCCCACGCTTGCTTGATGTTGGCGATGCTCCTGCATCATACTCCCTTGCTTGAAAATTATCACGGGCTCCTGTCCATGAGCTCTTACACAGTTTGTCCATGCTTTTGAGTCTCTGCTTCATTCTCCCAGCTGGCATCTTCAACTGGATGTCCCTTCCATTTGACCAAGTATTCAGAGTATTCCTTTCTTCTGGTCTTCTTGTTGACTCTTTTGTCCAGTATGCTTTCCATCTGTGGCTTTTCTGCAACTGACATCTTCTTATTCCACTGAACTTCTGGTTGTTCATCACTTGTTTCTTCAGCTTTGTATGGGTACAAATATGAGACATTGAATATCGAAGAAATTCTAATCCCATCGGGTAATTCAATCTCATAAGCATTTGCCCCAAATTTCTTCAAGACCTTACATGGTATGATCTTCTTCATCTTCAGTTTGTTATAAGTCCCTTTCAGGAACCTTTCCTTTCTCAGATGTTCCAGAATCAAATCACCAACCTTAAATTGAAGTTGTCCCCTATTTTGATCTTCTCTGTGCTTATACTCTCGGCTCGAGTTCTGCAATTGCTCCTTCACCTGGCTGTGAAGTTCCTTCATTGCTTCTACGAAATCCTTTGCACTGGCACTCCTAGTTGCATTTTGTTCTGAATCTCTCAATTCCAAAACTCCTAGTTATTAATCTAACATAAGAAATGGAAGAATTAAAGAAACATTACAGTAAAAGAAAAGAAGTACTAAAAGAATTAGAAAAATGTTATGTAAACATTTATCCCATAGATGAAGTATAATAAGAACTATCAAAGGCCAAACAAAAAGTTGATTGGAGTCTCTATGTATACCACTATGACCATAATGATTCAGACTATAGTTTTCTTCATTACCTACACTAAAGAATTTCTTGAAAAGAGTCAAAAGCATATGATGGAAATAAAGGAAATACTCAAAGACAATGAAAAAATCATATCTGAGCAAAATATTCAGTTAAAAGAAAAAGAAGCGGAAATTGAGAAATTGAAGAATGAAATTAGTCAGGAAAAATACGAATCATGTCATAAGTTGGAAGAAGAAGTTGTGAATCTTAGAAAGGAGGTTGAGAAGTCAAACACTCAATTTGAGGAAATTAAAGAAAGTAAAGAAAACCTAAAAAACCAGTTAACAAGGAAAGAAAATTATTACCACATGTTGGAATTGGAAATCATCAATTTCAAAAAGATAAATGAAAGTACTAATGCAGATCTGATGACTCAAATTGAAGAATCTAAGAAAAAGGAATAAGCCCGAAAGATTCAAATAACTAAAAAGGAAGAGTCATGCCATATGTTTGAATTAGAAAACATCAACCTCAAAAGTATTTAGCTAGAATATGAGGAAGAAATCAAATTATTGAAAACTAAATTTTTTGATATAACAAGAGATTTGGAAGAATTGAAGACATATGACAAAACTATTAAATGCAAATAAGTCTTGGAAGAGACAGAAGAAATAGTCATCAATCTAAAGACTCAAATTGAACAAGCTAAAGAAATGGAAGAAGCCCTGAAGATTCAGTTGACTAAAAAGGAATAATTATGTCAAATATTGAAGTTAGAAATAGTCAATCTCAAAAGGATAAATGAGAATAAAAATAAGATTGTCAATTTCCAGAATAGTTCAGCCATCCTAGATAAGATTTGGAAAATCCAAAAATTAGTTGATGACAAAACTGGTCTTGGATACAATAAGAAAGAAAACAATAACAAATGGAGCACCATTTACAAACTAGAGAAAGGATCATCCTTCTTAAAAGGAAAATATTCAAGTACAAATCAATTACAATTCATGAACTTTGTTAAGGAAGACAACTATAGAAGTAAAAAGGAAGAAGAAAATCAAATGACAGATCCTTCAAGCCAAAATAAATCAAGAAAGGAAACACCTTCAATGGCTATTTATTTTCTTGTCATATCTTTGGCCATAAAGAAATGGACTGCAAGAAATTAGAGGAAGGATGTACAAGAAAATCCAATAAATCAATTAGATGTTGGAGATGTAATTTTGTTGGGCTCACAACAAAATTTTGTCATACAATGAGATGTTACAACTGTGATAGGGTTGGGCACAAATCCCAAAACTGCAAGAATACAAAAAGTCAATATTTGAATAAGTCATTCAAGTCAATAAAAAATCCTAATAAAGTTGGAAGAATAAAGGAGATGAAAAATCTCCAAAAGCACAATTAGAAAGAGAAGATCCAAAAAGTAGAATATCTCATAGAAAGATATGGAGAATAAATTTTGAAGGAGAAAGCAAGAAATATGTTATTACACTTGAAAATGAAGAAACTAATAATAAGAACATGATGGGTAAAAGTCCTAATAAAGAATGTGAAATTCAATATGAGATAAATCAATCTCAAGAAAAGGAAGTACCTATAGAAGAATATGGGACAATATCAAATTTTGATGATGTCATAAGTTATTAGCAAAAAGAAAAATAAATAAATAAAGGTAGCAGAGAAGTTCAAGGAGTATATTCAACAAAGATCAATCGATAACAAAATTGTTATTTAAATCAATTGGTATAATTCTTCAATTGATATTCCTGTGAAATATCAAAAACGAATAAGAAGCATATCAAAAATATCAATAAGATTCATACTCTTGTTATATTTGACAAAATAAAGTCAGTAAAATCTTAGGAGGGGTATTTTGATTATTGAATAAGAAAGTAATTAGATTAAGTTTTGAAAAATACTTGATCACTCCAAAATTTGTATCAAGAAGAATACTTATTTAAACACAAAAATCCCAATAAACTGAGATAAGAAGTTAGTAAATTAATAGGGGAAGAGACCTGGTCAGGAAGAGCTAACCTTTCAGAAATAAAGGGAGAGAGTAGTCATAAGTAGAAAGAGAGCATATTGATAGGGGGAGTAATTCAGTTATGGAAGACAAAACATGATTCCAAGGGGAGTTACCCAAGCTCATATTTTGGTCAACCAAATGCAGAAAAAGAGAGGTTAATCATAAGGAGAGCAACCCTTTTCCATTGATGTCAAAGGGGGAGATTAACTTCAGAGGAGAGAAGCATCATCACAAGGGGATTTTGTGTATGAAGTTAGTGTGTTTCCCTCAATGACAAAGGGGGATATTGTTGGGCATATTGTTATTCATGTGTTGTCATTGATGTCAACAGTCATGATAAGTTGTTATGATGGCAACATGAATTAGTCATAATAAATTATAAAATTGGAATTAGTGTCAAGATGGCCAATAATATCTTTCCATGTGTAATGAAGGGTCAATGATGGAAAGAGAATCTCAAACAATAAGCAGAGTAGCAAGGTTAATCTCGGGAGGAAAAGTATACTAAAAAATGACAAAAGAACATCACCTTAAGGCTGAAAGAAATTCGTGATTATTGTTGATCAAGATAGGATCAATAATTTTCCTATGATCAAATCTCGGGAAAATTAGCGACTAACTATCAGTGCATAAAATAATGCACAAAACAACTATTAAAGCTGAGGAGATTTAGTGAATGAAGAGCGCATTCTAGAAATGTCGTTCGATCGATGGAAAGACTAAGAAGTCGACCAATGCACAAGAAAAGGTGAGAAACCTCAGTAGTTGTCCAATCAACAAATTGATGGTGTTTATTGTCTCATATAATGAACATCGATCATATGAGTGACTGTGGGCTTCAGGACCGTTGGAGGATTGTGACCGTCGAATCTGCAAGCTAGATCAATGGTAGGGATAGATTGTGGAGATCCGAAAGAGAATTAAATGACTTGCTAGTTCCAATCCTGCAATTGGTTTCGATCATCAGATCTCATAGACTCGAATATTGATGACTATGGTTGATCCAACAAATGATCATATTAATTTGGATTGAGTTGTGACCATCAAATGCACAATCGCCAGATCAACGACAGGGATAGATTACGGAGATCAAATGGAGAATTAAATATCGTGTTATTTCCAATCCCGCAATTAGTCAGGACCGTCAAATCTTATAGCTTCAAAGATTGATGAATGTGGTTTACTAACCAACAACGCTCAACTTCAATTGCGAAGTTTGGGTGTCGAGTTAAATCACTCGCAACTTGTGGTTCCACAATCACCATCGGCGGTTAATCTTCTTCAAAAAGTCCACATCAACCGTTGGATCACTTTTGAGTGGAAAGAAAGGATAAGAATAAATATATGAGATCTTGTTTATCCCAAATCCCATTAGCCATCGGATTAAAAGTGAGTGGAAGGATAGAATAAGTGAGGTAAAATATCTGAGATCTTAACTATGTGAATTTCTGTCAACTGTCTGATTATTCTAAAGTGGAAGGATAGGATAAGAAACAACTGAGATTTGAGATCTCTATCACCCGAATATCCATCATCTGTCGGATCACCTTAAGAGGAAGGATAGGATAAGAAATGATTGAGAACTGAGATCTCGATCACCCGAATTTCTGTCAGTCGTCGGATTGAACTAAAAGGAAGGATAGGATAAGAGAAGACGAAGAGTCGTTGAATTTAATCCAAGGTAAAGTTGCATCATAGACAACATCGAGTCATTGATCTAAGATCCTGATCAAATGACCATCATTCATTTTGGGTCTAAATATGTGAGGAGGTTACGCTCCAGAAAAATATCATTTCAAGAATTCATTTTGAGATTTGAAATTCCCAAAGTCCAGAGACCCGAAGAGCCGAAATAAACTCTAGACTATCGGATCATATGAGGTAATCCTCAACCGTCTGATTCAAGAGAACATATGGTAGACCATGTCAGCACACCACATTAGCAAGGATGTGTGGGAGATGTACATCAGTAGGCCACATCAGCAAAGACATATGGCATATCATGTTAGTAGACCATGTCAGCAAGGGTGTGTGGTAGACCATGTCAACAAGGATGTGTGGTAGACCAAATCAACAAGGACACGTGGCAGACCACGTTAGAATACCACACCAGCAAGCACACATGGAATAATCAGATGATGACATGTGTCAAGAGGAAATTGGATCGTTTCATGTCAACACGTGATGTCAATAAATTACATCACTCTGGAAGAATTAATTTGGGAGTTTCACCACTAGAAAATGACAAAACCTCTGAAGTCCCAAAGGATGAAATCCCAAAGTAGACATGGTCCGTCCGATCCAAAGAGACACTTCAGGATCATTGTCATTCATCGATCTACTGTAGTGGAAGGATAGCATAAGCTGAAATAGCTGAAGTCCCAGAGTAAATGGTGGCCATCCATCTCAATGCTTGATTAAGACCTAATCGTCAGATTAAGCCTTCTAAGAATCAAATCTGACGATTGATCAGTTTCTGCGAAATAAACGTAAACCATCTTATCTGTTTGGGAAATCTGATTCAGAAGTTTTGAAAGGTTTGAAAAGTTGAAATCCCGAAATTATGAAGGGTGAAGTTCTGTCAGTTGTCCATCTCATCAGGAGATTGAATCATGACCATTGATTCTGATAAGCGCTCAAGCGATCATTTGGCATAACACCTAGTCACCACATATGGTCATATGGAATAATAAAAATAAAGGTAAAGATTAAATAATAAGCTCGTGGTTCTATGCCTATGGTCATATGAAAATGGTTTGAAAGGAGCACCTCATACATATTTCGTTCGACACAGAGTTACACTAGAACAATACAGAGAATCAATAAATAATTGAATATGATCTATTGGTGAATCGAGAATGCAGTAGAATGAAGAGTACAATATAATGAGTCAATCCATGTCCGTGATCAAGTCACGAGGACATATGAATTGATACATATCCATGATTAAAAGAGAGTTAAATCATGAAAACATGAATAAAGAATAAAAAGGTAAAATGATATTAATTAAAGTTTAACAATATAATTTTAAATGAAAAGGTACAATGGTTCAAATATCAAAAGACACAATGCTTCAAACTCACACCAGTTGGAAGACTATATAAACAAGAAATAATGGTGAGAAGAAATGTAGTTGAATTTGTTGAATTATATATATTTATATATAATGGATTGAATGAAAGTTCATTCTATTAGGTTGGTGCAAGTTTACAAGCTAGGTCTTGTATGAGGATTCGATTCCTCACATCTCAGTTGGATCTGAGATCAACAAGCTGGGACTTTTTATGAGGGTTAGATTCCTCATTTCTTAGTTGGATATAAGAACTAGAAGCTGGGTCTTGTAACAAAGAGTTGGGTCTCTCATAATTGTATGAAGATGATATTCAAAGATTAATCTTATGTATTCATTCAAGTTATTTAATAAATAAAATATTTATTCTTTTATATATATTGATTGAGAAAATGAAATAAATATTTGTTGTTCAGTTAATTTTTGAAAAGTTGAAAAATGTCCAAAGTTTTGTGACATTGATTCAGCCCCCCTCTCAGTGTTAAGTACCCATTTTCATCAGCCCATAATTACTCTGTTGTGGAATATTTGGCACAAAACCCCTGCGCGATGTCTTCTTTGGGATTCCTCCAAGGTTTCCTTTTGTAGAGAAAAGATTTGTTATCTACCTTGGGATCGGCAGAGACTTGAACCCGAGAGCGATTGTTCTTGATCCAACCAACTTGAAACCTCATCTTCCCTATCATGTTGCATTTCAGCTAGTATTGTCTTATACCGTGAAATCCTTTACTCATAATATTTTCTGTATAGTGTTTTATGAGGGCACCTTGACTTGCGTGATGTCATTGGTGTGTTGAAAGGCCATTGGCCAACCCGGTTTATCTCTGTTGCCTATGTTTCTTATGAAATGTGGTGGTCATTTGGTCAGATCACATGGAATCATTCCTTCTTTCCCCATGCAATTGAGAGGAAAAACCATGTGTGTTGAGGTTAAAGTGGTCGATGCACCTCTCGAATACAACCTTTTATTAGGAAGGAGTTGGAATTATGAAATGCATGTAGTGGTTACTATGTTTTTTCAGCTCTTATGTTTTCTGCATGAGGGTCAGATTGTGACCATTGACCAATTGTCCTTGTCCCATCCTGACCCTTCATCGGGGACTTCCACGGTCCCGAAGATTGATAATCCATAGCCTAACACCGTCAAATTAGTTGTTGGTTTGTGTCCATCATTGATGGGAACTTTCAATTACCCGCCACCTTTGGGTGATGTCAAGATTATATCAGTTGTCCCCGATCAGCCTAGGGTTGTGATGTTTCAATTG
Source organism: Picea engelmannii (assembly GCA_009831015.1). Classification (NCBI taxonomy): domain Eukaryota; kingdom Viridiplantae; phylum Streptophyta; class Pinopsida; order Pinales; family Pinaceae; genus Picea; species Picea engelmannii. The sequence continues at coordinate 94,963 of ML786490.1, read as the reverse complement.
TCGTCATTTCAAATAAATTAATTTCATGATCCGTGGACTCTTCCTTCCCCATCGGCTTCGATGGAAGGGAAAAGGAATCCTGGCATGGTCATGCCCTTGTCCACGGCTGATTTTTCATACATTATTGTCCAACAAACTTCATCCAACCTCGATCTGACTACCCCACATGAGTTAGATCCAGTCCTCGAGCCTATTTGGGCTCAAGGTTCTCTTTCCACTAAAGATCTTTTAGAACTAGTCTTTCCCTCTGACGAGGCAATTCTTGAGACATTGACTGGTAGAGACAAGATCTGGGATGATCTTCATCATATATATTACTTCCTTCCTAATTTAAGGAGAATAGAGGTGAGAGAAAAAATTTCGACCGTTGATGGAGATAGGTCTTGTCCTATTAATACTCTAGCTACGCACATAGTTTGTGCTAAGGGTAATATGGTGAGTATCATTGAAACAATTCCCATAGATATATATAAAACCCCTGGCATTGTGGAGAATGTTTTCGTCAGGGTAAAATTATCCCCGAAAGAGATTTGATTTTATATTAAGTTATTTAAGTAATTTCACAATGTTGTTTCCTAGTCTTAAGAGGAAATTCTAGGCACAGACTCAAGAATTTTTGAAAATAAGATAACGACTTATCCTGATGTGAAGTCGGTCCGATAGAATCTTCATCTAGTGAATACTTGAAAAGACACAAAAATTAAGGTTGAAGTAGAGAAACTGCTTAAATTCAGTTTTATCTACCCCATGCAGTTGACGGAATGGGTTTCAAACCCGATTCCAGATAACAAGAAACAAGGTATGATTCGCGTGTGCATGGAATTCCGTGAATTGAACAAGGCATGTCCGAAAGATAATTTTCATGCCCATTTCATCGATTAGATTGTTGATTAATGCATTGGTTCTGAGGTCTTTTCATTCATGGATGTTTTTTCAAGATATAACTAGATCTCGATTAAACCCTAAGAGTAGAATAAAGAAAATTTTATTTGTCCTTGGGGCACGTTCACGTATCGTAAGATGCCTTTTGGCATGAAGAATGTTGGAGCCACCTTTTAGCGGCCATGTCATTTTATTTTCATGACCTTAGACACATAGTCGAGGCATATCTTGATGATATAGCATCATGCTCTCGCAAGAGATTTGATCATCCCGCTAATCTTCGACTAATCTTTGAATGATGTTGCTACTATCGAATTCACTTGAATCCTAACAAATGCTGGTTTTGCATGAAGTCAAGTCGTCTCTTAGGTTTTATTGTTTTGATAACAAGGATCATGGTCGATCCTCTCAAGGTTGAGGTGATAGTTCAATTTCCTTTCCCGTGCACAGTACCCTAGCTTTAGAGCTTACAGGGGAAAGTGAACTTTCTTCGGCGTTTTTTCGCAAATTAAGTTGAGATCACTAAAGGGTTTATGCGTCTCTTGAAAAAAGGAGTCCCATTATGTTGGGATGAAGCCTTTGAGTGATATTTTGATGTGTTGAAACATTCCCTTACATCTTCCCCTCTGCTACGACCCCCTGATTATAACAAATGTTTCTTGTTGTATTTGGCTACTACGGATTCGACCATCGACATGGTCTTGGTTCAAGAGGATGATCTCCTTGAGGAGAATGTTATTCATTACCTTATCTGAGGCCTAGTTGGACTGGAACTCAACTATTCTCACGTTCAGAAGCTTTCTTTGGCAGTAGTGCATGCTGTCCAACGGTTCTATCATTACATTTTTCTTCACAAGACCATTGTCATTGTTATTGTGAACCCTTTTCAATATGTGTTGACACGATGGGTCATTGGTGGAAAAATAAACAAATGGATTGTAATCCTCTAGGGATTTGACTTGGATTTTGTTTCCACGAAATCCAAAAAGTCATTGGTCTTTGTCGAAATTATTTCAGAACTTTCAGTTGAGTCTAGTGATATCATGCCCAATGAATCGCCTATAAAAGGAGATATTTTTCTAATCGCATCTTCAGACCCCTGGTATGGATATATATTGTCTATCTATAGACTTTGAAGTTACCCGCTTCTACTTCACGTGATGAACGCCGACAAATTTTCCATTAGGAACGAAACTATCTCATACTAGATGACACTTTGTATCGTCGAGGTGTATATTTCATTCTTCCTTGGTGCCTTGTCCACGAAGAAGAAGAGATCATTTTGAACAACTGCCACACTAGATCATGTGGTGGTCATTTGTCTGGGTTGGAAACATCCGAAAATATTCTACGTTTCGGTTATTGTTGGCCCTTGTTAATCAAGGATTGCGTTGAGGCAGTCAAGAAGTGCCACCCATGTCAGATCTTCTCTCAGAATATGTGGGCACATCCTGCTCCCATGCTTCCTATCATTGTTGTTGGTCCTTTCACCAAGTGGGGGATTGACTTCACTACATGTCACCCAACTTCATCCAGGGGGGCATCATTACATCATCGTAGCAATAGACTACTTCACGAAGTGGGTCGAGGCTATGCCAATGTTTAACAATGATGGTGAAAAAATGTCTTGTTTCATTTTTAATCAGATAGTAGTAAGGTTTGACATCCCAAAGGATATTGTCAATGACCATGGCAGTCACTTCCAAAACAAAATGATGATCGAGTTAACATCAAATATTGGGTTGAGTAAAGAACATTTGTCACCTTATTACCTGCAAGTGAATGGTCAGGTTGAAGCTCTGAATATGTCTCTCAATACTATTCTTTAGCAGACAATCAATTTTTCCAAGTCAAATTGGCATTTGATGTTGTACTCAACATTGTGGGATTATCAAATGTCTGTGAAGACTGCCATTGGTTTCTCACCTTTTCAACTTATCTACGGGTTGGAAAAAGTATTACCTATTGAGTTTCAGATCTCATCTTTAAAGTTGGAAGTGCAATTACTTCCAGACACTTCACCTCTTGAGGAACACCTACTATATCTCAAGCAGCTCGATGAGCAGCATCGTGACATAGCCTCAGTCAATGAGGCTCATAAGAAATGAGTCAAGTGTCAGTATGATTGGTATGTTTGTCCTCGGATTTTATCTGAAGGCGATCTTGTCCTGGTCTATGATCAAGAAAAAGATCCCCTGGGGGTAGGCAAATTCAAACCCATGTGATTTAGACCATTCATTGTGAAAGAGGTCTTGAAGAAGGGCACTTATCATCTGGTTTAAATTGAAGGAAATTCTTTGGCGGAGCCTAGAAATGGGCTCTACCTCAAGAAGTATTACTCTTAGGTTGGTCACTTAGGTGACTTCTTGTACATATGTATAGTTCTTATACAGTTTTTTGTTATTTTGTTTTGTGGACGTGTAGTTATTTATGTCTTCTTTTTCACTCTGGAAGATGTCAATTGAATTGGAGGTGTTTTTTGGGTTCGTAGATGGTGCTAGCCGACACACTCGAAGTCTTGCTTCCACATCTTGGGTGATTTTCACATGTGGAGGCCAGTTTCTATCTTCCGAAAGTATTTTTCTAGGTGATACCACAAAAAATGTCGTCACGTACAATGCAGCGATAGAGTTTCTTCGTGATGCTTTGTCTCATGGAATTTCACACCTCCGGGTTTACCTAGATTCTTAGCTGGGTGTGTTCCAATTAAATGGAGTTTACTGCATTTATGATCCTACTTTTTATCGATGTTTCCTTAGGTTGAATCTCTTAGAACGTTACTTTAATTACATTACGTATATTCATGTTCCTAGGATATTTAATCATCTGACATATGCTATAGTTAATAAAATAGATTGGCATGTTTCACATACATAGAAAGAGAAGCACACACATACACATGTACATACATTTGTAAAAAATGTGATCCATAAGACAAATAATATGTAAATATATATATATATATATATCAAAAACGTGTCATGAGTACATAGGTGGGCATAAACGCCTCAAAAATAAGGTTCAGTATACATCATTGGGCTTATGCCCTCAAAAACTACATGTAAAATTGTTCCCTCAGCACATCAAAAGTCTATCCTATCTAATCTCAGGGCCTATTGGCCCTGCCATAATGAACGACGATGTTCGCTAAATGCTAGAAATTCTAGACTCACATTCATGGCACCCCGACTACATGAGGCTACATGGAAGGCGGGAGATCCTCGATATCGACCATGGGTACTATGCGAGTGAGCACAGTGAGGTTGCGCTCCACTCATCTCAAAAATCTCTTAGCCTCTATGGCTAGAGTTCCTCCTGCGGCTGTTGTTCCACTGGTTGTTGTTGGTCCTGCCTCTGGTTGACGACATCATTGATTCTTCACAAATTCTGTTGGGTGCACTGGTCCCACATCTGAACATAGTAGATACATGAAATTCAGTACTCTATACACATATAAAAATGATATAAAAAAAAAAATTTAAAATTAAATAACATTAAAAACAAGTTACCTATCTCTCCTCGCTCCTCTATAGGAGGCATGGGCATGTCTGGATCCCTGGAAAAGTTGATCCCAGTGTAGGGGTAGTCCTCAATCGTTAGAACATTTTATGCCCACCAGTTGAATAATTTATTGTGGAAGGCCTCTATGGTACTTCGTCCCCCCTATCGTGGTAGTAATGTTGTCCATATGCATATCGTTGGGAAGGAGGCCACATTCCCCCATACAGTCTCTCTGGGACTAAGACTCAGAACCCTATCGAAGAAGAAGGAACATAGAATAGTGTCAAACCCAAATTTATTTTTTTTACATTTCCAAAACTCTCTCAACTATCTCTTCATGCATGTAAGAATGGTTGTGGTCCAGTAAAAAATATGAGCCTCCTGACACTGAATAGCACAATGCATGTGTGCCCAGGAATCCTGGTGTAGGTTCGTTGATCCAGTAATCCACCCAATCAATAGTAAGATCACTCACAAAGACAAAATCATGATCTTATGAATAGGCACCTGAGAACCTACCCTCTCGGTGCCAGCCTCACAGTACATCCCGATGTAGTCCTAGATGTTAAAAGGCCCAGGGGGAAATGTCCACAAATTTACTGGTTCCCCTCTCCTCAAGATGCTAGTCAAGAAGTAAATATCCTTAGTCTTCGAAGTAAATGAATGTCCCTCTAGCATGAACACCTCTGCATCCGAGTGCCAGTAATCAACAAGGTCGTTCAACAATCTAGGTTGTGCCCTCATAAAAGGACACTGGAAGAGCTTCCATAGACCGCATTGTTTCAGTGTGATGATGGATGGAGGGTCCTCTTCGACCTTTATTTATATATCATCATGTTCCCTCTCCCTCTAGTGGACAAACATCATGTTCCATGGCAAAAATGGAGGAAGTTAGCTCTTGCATTTTATTCTTTCCAAGATTTTAAGGGTTTACGTGGGATGTATTGGCCACAGTCACGTATGTATGTAGGAAAAGTGTTTTTTTCCTGAGTACATATGTGGGTTGTACTTGGACATCCCACGTACACGTAGGGCCTCTCTTTTTAGGAGAGCTTGCCCCCTCAAAAACAAAATTTAATGCATAAAATTCTAATTGAAATGCAATAGGGGTGAAATTGTACATACTTGGTCCAAGAAGAATTTTGTTTTGTCCACTGAAGCTCCCAGAATCAACTTCTTCAGAAAAGGGTTTTTTTCTCCTTTTTGTTAATTTTCAAACTGCAATGGTGAAAAAGATTTTTCAGCGTCTATTTATAGAATTTTTTGTCCTTTTTTGCCACTATTTGACCCCCTTTATCATTTGTCCTGGTTTGGTGATCACTTGATTCTGATTCCGAGTTTATTATTGGATGTTATGGTACACTTTTTCTTTTGGTTTGGTAACTTTTTGGGGATGGGGAAATTTTTGGTATCCTTTGGTAAAATCCTTTTTTTTCAACTTTTTTCATACAAGTTAGGATTTCACCTCCACTCTCTACAACTCATTGTATTTTTTTCTTTGCCATAGGATCGACCCCACCGAAGTGCGATATGCAACCTTCATTTCTACTCTATAAGTGTCGTTATTAGGTGGTAGAGCCTACCTATACATGGATACCCTAGGTAGATCCTTGTTTCATTTTGGTGTGCATGCTATCATTAATGACTATTGGCTCAGGAATCCTTGTTAGTCTCGTCATGATTACGATATTGAACCTCATTCTTCTAATGCACCATCATTCTTGACCTCACCCTAGGGAATCCCAAATGAGCATGCTTTGTTGTCTTTCAAGCTCGCTTTATAATTCGAAAGAAACATCCAACAAGACTGTGTTTATGATTTTCGATATTGTCTGGATTAAATGAGAAAATTAACCCCCTGGAGTCTTCTTTAAGCCCTTTTTAGACTCTCTAAACATGAAAATATTGTCAAGAAATATTTTTTCCCTTCACGCTCGCCAAAATTAAATTTCAAGGCATGTCTATCCGATGGTAGTTTGCCCCTTTTTTTGTCTAGACGATCAATTTCATGAATAAAGGTATGCTATAGGAACTTCGGTTTGCTAGAAAAGTATTCTCATGCATAAGTTTAACCGTTTTCCAGGCCTAAGGGACTAAATATTCAAAAAAGGAACATTCTCATTTGTTTTGGTTTATCACCTTTTTTGGGCCTTGGAGATTACTTATGAAAAATGAACCCCCATGAAGTCCATAGTTAGGATCTTTTCAGAATCCATAAAATTGAAAATATAGTTGAGCTATATTGTTCCATTACACTCGTTAAATTGGTCCAGAAGAAAATCTACTGGCATGCATTTACCCCTTTTTCCAGCCTGTAGATTATAGCAGAAAAAGGTACACCTCTGGAGATTTGTCTCACCAGGAGAGTTCTCCCCAATAACTTTTATACTTTTTTGGGATAAGGAGACTAAACTCAGAAAAGGGTTGTGAATCCATAGTTAAGATCTTTCCAGACTCCTTAAAATTGAAAACATTGTTGAGTGATCTTTTCTTTGTCACACTGGTTAAAATGGTTTTGAATAGACATCTTTTTGGTGCAAGTTTAACCCTTTTTCGAACCGACTAGACTATCTCTGAAAAAGGTATTCCCTAGAGTCTTCTTTTATGTTTTTTTAAACTCTATAAACTTGAAAAAACTATTGAGCTTATCTTCTCTAGGATCGTAAAAATTACATTGAAGGGGTCTCATTAATGCCTACTTAATCACATTTTCATCTTTGTGTCTTTGGCCTAATGTAGGATCCATGTTTCTCTCAAATGAACCTTTGAAGCATGTCTTATATGCAATCCTTGTAGCACTTCTTTCCTCTGTGACCTGACACCTTGACCCATGGAGGAATTTTCCCTGAGTGTCCTTTTCCTACACATGTCTCCTTGCTCTAAGAATTAGTATGTTCCTTGTTCTTTGAACTAGTATGCTTTCTTGCAACACTCGTTCCTCCTTTGTAAAGTAGAATTCTTTTATTCTTTTTCAAGCTATTTAAAAAATTGAAAAATACAAAAAAAAAACAAATATTCCAAAAAGAGGGGACGAAAAATATGTATTCATTTTTAGACAACACAAAGAGTCTCCCTTGGACAAAGAACATCCTCTCATTTGTTCTTCAAGCACTAGGATATAGTATGACATTAGGAATTTGTTCTCACTACATAGATTTGTGTCCTCTGTTTGGTTACTCCTCCAAACACATGGAGAGTTTTTGTTGCCTCCTGCATCGTTAACTTATGTCAATTCATGCTTCATGAGTATGATTATATTTTTTGCTTTTTTCCAAGGGAAGTTTCACCCAACATAAGTTGTAATTTCTATATTTTATTTCTTAAAATCATGAGTCGGCCATCCCGAGAGTCCATTCAAGTCCCGATTCAAAATCGACAAAGTTATCTTCCTGATCATCGAGATCCTCATGTATTTTCCCGATGATTCGTCGAAGACCTTAGGATAGTGAATTATACACTCCCATTATCCTCCTACCTGAGTTTTGAATATCTTGAAGTTGTTTCTCGAGCTATGAAGACCTCATCTCCATCCATCAGGTGTCACTATCTTCTTGAAGATGGATATTATATTTGTATATATTTGATTTTGAGATGTATATACGATGTGTATTTCTCATGGATCTATAGTGTATTTGATTGGAAGACATGATTTATTTCATCTTGAACATGGGTATGCCCGCCTCAGAGAGACAATTGTTGTTTTGCAGATGGCACCTCTCGAACTCTGGTCTTGGGCTCACTCGATTTCATACATTGGTGAAGATATTGTAATGTATCTTAGCCATCAGTTTCTCTTCTGACCTCACACATTAGGGGGAATCTGTTATAGGCCTAAATTTCCATACTCATGCATACATGGTATTGGCCCTCTTAATTTCATATTTTTCCAAAGCATCGCTAAGAAGGTCTTCTTAAAAAACTATTTTTTAGAATATGTACGCATCCTGCACCATTACTTCCCACATACATATGCTTGTTGCACCACTACAACTCATGTACATATGCATGTTGCACCATTACATCCCAGTTATACGTGCAAAAGTTGCAAAAAATAAAAAGTTGCAAGGAATTCATTCAAATTTATAGGCTATTGGAAGTTTCCCAACTAATCCACCTGTTATAGCCCGTCACCCAATCGAATAACCATCCTTTTTTCATATAAAAGGAGATTTTGGGGTCTCATTTCATATCTATGAATAAGAACAGTGAAACGCTTCCTAATTTCACTTCCCCTCCTTGTCGAAGATATTGATTCCTTTTGTGAGAAATTTCCTTAGTTTTCCCTCATCAGCCCCTTCTTCCTCCATTTAACACATTCCCTTCAATAGAAGAGATCAAGAGTCTGAGAGAAGAAGTTCATACAAGGTGTAGTTGGAGCATGGTAAAGAGGATCCCAGACCAGGTTCATGGAATGGTGGCTGACACAGATTGTAAGGTATAATCTTTGTATTATGAATAAAAGAATCACATTTTCCTATCCCAAATGATGGTGTCTTGAGTACTTTTACTGATTTATACTTGAAATTATAACATCTAACCCTAACTTATATATGGAATAACATGCTTGTAGTTCTTTTATTTCCTATCTTTGGATGTATGTCATCTCTGGGAGGAGATGTGCAGTCGGTGGAACTTCGAAGCGTGAGGAGATCATCACCAGATGTGGGAATAGAGGTATAGTTACCCAATATCTTCTCTCTTTTATTTATATGCATTAGTTTTGGTATGGTTGGGGTAGTATAGAGAATTTATTATATTTCAGATGGTTATTTTCTCTATCTACATCTTGAACCATGGTTAAAGAGGGATTTTTTCCCGCTGGCAATTTATGTCTGTTGTGGTTTACCCCATGTCATAGAGTGATTTTCCTCGTAATAGAATTGGCGACCATACTGGGGAGTGAATATTCTTTTAGGGGTTTGGAGTGTTTTTATCCTTTGATTTATCTCATTTATCTTGAGTCTCTTGTCATCTGATTTCTTGACAGCCTCTATTCATTTTGAGTCTGAGTTTCTTGGCCGTATCCTTAACCTGGCAGTGTTTCAATACATATGCACGTTTTGTTTCCTTACAGTCACGCACATACGCGAGTTTTCATTCTGTAGGAAGCGTATATATGCGGTTTTCTCCTAAATAGTCATGTACATCATCCTTGTTTGCTTGATTTTTGAGTTTTATGCTTTTTGGGTAAGTTTTAATGGTTGTTGAGTCTTCTCAGGTCTCTCTCATGATTGTTAAGTTGTTGCATAGTGGTAGGAAACCTTTCTTTGGTTGAATTTTCGTGAAATGTTTTCTTTCTAATCATCATTTTCATTGGTTATCCTTACATCTTGGGCTAGGCGTTTTCTTATTGATATTCTACTTGGTTTGTATTTGTTTAGATACAGTAGGGTCTTTATATCAAGTTGTTGTTCAGTCCTTTCATTTTAATTCTTTTATATTGAAAATACAAAAAATGAATTATGCATTCTTGGCATTTGATCTGTTGGGTTCTTTTCATTGATCTTAGTACATGTATGGAAAGATTGTATCTTATTTGAAATTGCAGAATTGAATTGAATGTTGCATTTTGAAAATATTATAATTTGTTGGGAACTTAAGTTAGGACTTTGCATTTTATTCATATTCATTTCTTTTACTTACTGAGTCATAACATCATCAGTTTCACAACCGCATATTTTGAGTAATAAAATACACTAAAAGTAACACTAATAAATTTAAAATTGATTAGAAACTATTTTATTTTTCAAACTGCACAAACTAGCTTAAGATTTAGAGCCTCGGAATAGGATTTTGTGAGTAAAATTCTCCAAGCCTATTAAACACAAAATATGTGTCTAACTGAGGGATTGGTGAAATCCATTATATAATTGGTGATGTCAGGAGGATTCGCTCATACCGTCATTAAGCATGAGGTTGTGCAAGGTTGGTTGAAGGGATACCCCCCCAATACCTTCTTAGAATCAAAGACATTTCTAGGGATCTATTCCTATATAGGGGTCTTGCTAGTACCTTTATCTTTGCGAGAGGTGGTGATTTTGAAATTTTTGGCTTTGTTACCCTGCCCATACGATGGGCATAACTTATGAATCTTCACCTGTGCATTGGTTATATCATGGTGGCTTAGTTTCTTGACACAGGTAGCCATATATGTTACTTGTAGGGGTTATTCTGTAGGTACCCTGGGTAAGATAAGGGTCAAAAAACACACAATATTTATGGAGGATTATCTCTCTGGGGGGATCTAAACAACTAGTTTTAATCCCATGAGCACCCTTATAACTGATTTTGATACCTTCGATATTTGGCAGGGAGTCTCAGGCCCCTCTTGGGTGAGGCATACCTAATTTAGGGAGGAATGCCCCTTTCAACCACTTTATCTTATTTGTGTGAATTTTGTCCTTTTATTTATTTTGGTGTGCTCTTATATTATTAGTTGGCTTTAGGATTTGTTTTTATATCTCAAGTCTTGAGTCATCATGGAGCTAGACCAACTTCCTCGCAGGTCTCGTCGGTTTTTAAGGTTACCACCACATCTTGATTCTTTTCCTTATAAAAGGTATAAAGTTATCAAACATGGTACACACACCTCCACCTACTAGATTTGTGGTCATACAAGTATCAGTATTGAGGTGAGTCAGAAATATATTGGGATTCCTTCGTCTCCCATACCCACTATAGTTAATGGTACTCCTTCGACACCTTCAACCACCATGGTTGTAGTGTCATAGGTTCCCATGGTCACTCATGTCAGGCCTATAGTTAATACTCAACCTATAGTCACGAACCATTTTGGGTCTCTTTTTCATTCGTCGAGATACAATACTCAGTCCATCCCTATGGTCTCTAGCCCTTTTTCTTATGGTATGTCGAATTTCACATCACAATTTTTATCTTCCATTCTAGTGTTTAACCTAAATACTAGTATTGAACTTGGGGGAATGGCTCCTCCACATATTCCATTCTCGTTTGGTGGTGCTCATATCCCTCAAACGACTCCTACAGTTGGAATCCTACCTCCTTTTCACCCCGGGTCTAATCCTGGTCTTAATGCTCCTGGATGGAGTGGTCAACCTGGCAGACAAGTTGTTGCTTATGTTCCATCCTTTATACCTACCTCCTCCACATAGATTCCTACCAACATATTTGGCATGATGAATCCACCTCTATCATCCAGGTTCACACTTGGAGGAGGTCAGTTTCATATCTTGGGAAACCCCCAACCTTGAGCTACTCCAGTTGGGGGAAATATTTACAATCATCGTCATAACATTTCTACTAGAATGGTGACCAACCAATGCCTTATGAATCAGTATGGAGGGGGATTTTACAATCCCGAACAAGGCCATGGTGCCTAACAGAATCCCAAATGGGCTATGATTCCCCAACAACAATATTTCTCGAGAGCTTGGAGCCAGATGTTGCAACCCCGTCTCCCTTTTATGTTCATGCTCAATTTCCAGGCTTGTTTAGATCAATGAATGACCTCATGAATCATGACCTGACATGGCCCCCTGTCCCCACCAAGATTCCTTCGAATATTACAAAATTTGATGGCAATACTAGTGAGGATCCTGGTGATCAAATCACTACTTTCCATCTTTGGTTCTCTTCTAATTCCATTAGTGAAAATTCTATTCATTTAATAATGTTTCAACAAACCCTCATGGGGTTTACAACAAAATGGTATATAGAGCTACCCAGAGGGGGATACAAAAATTTTAATTAGATGGTTATAGTCTTCTTCAACCTCTTCCAATTGTCAGTTCATTATGACGCCGATATGGAACTTATGTCGGCCTTCCACTAGGACAAATCCACCAATATCTCGGATCACATGCAAGAGTGGCATAGACAGAAAATGTTGATCAAGGCCTACATTCCTCCAAAGTTCCTTTTGGATTCCTTTTGGAATGGTTCCTTAAGTCTTTACAACCTTATATTTTGAAGGATGTTTCTACATTCGGATTTACATTTGAGGAAGAAGTGATTTTTAAAGCCTAGCAATTAGATATTATTTACACTCAGTATGGGATGTTATACAAAATTCTTCCAGATGAAAAAAGGTCAAGCTATGACCCTAGACAAAATCCTAGGCCTCATGCCAATGGCATAGTAGGCTCTGCAAATGTCAAATATGCAGACTTGGTGATAATCCATTTGAAAGAGTTTTCTCTAAGAAAGTATGTAGGAGGAAAATATTCATCTATGTCCTCCACTCCCACTCAGTCGGCAGACGTAAATTCTATCTAATCGTTGACCAACCTGAATGGTAGACAACAACTAGGAGGGAATGAAAGGAAAGGACATGGTAACAATCGTAAGGGTGGGAGGAATAATAATAATAATAAACCCAAGGTCAATGCTAATAATGAGAAGTCGAATAATAATGATGGTGAGGGAAATAAAGAAAGGAGAAAGGTGAAGTTTACTTGCAATATTTCTATGGATGATCACCTTACCCACTTGTGCCCCAAAATTGCGGAAGCTATGAGGATTTTATCTCTAACGCCCATTGTGCTGGCTAATCATTTTCTCCATAATCAACAAATGACCTCGAGATCCTCTAATACCAGAAATGCGGTGAGTGGAAGTAAAAAACCACCAGAACAAGATGGTGACCATTTATGCATTGATATGGTTAAGTCTCAACTTAGCGTAGCCACTCAGTCTCGCGATTTCAGTTCTCCATAGGTTGTTCCAAGTATAGAGTATCGCCATCCTTCAGAGGCACCTTTACATATTGAAAAAACAAATCCTTCGCCTCATATTCCAAAAGGAGTACTCAAATTCTCTACACACAATGTGTGATGTCGGCTCTGGAGGTACTCCATACATGTCCTTAATAGAGGAATTCCTTGTTATAATCATTAGGAGCTCTAGACCGCTGTGGATATAAGTTTATCAAGTTTGATGTCATGTATGTGAGGCCTCACTTTCCTTTCCATGTGGCATTCCAAGTCCATGTGGATTAATCAAAATATACCATCAAACCTATTGTTATTGATGAAGGTGTTGTAACGTGCGTGATGTCCCTAACATGTTGGAAATCCATTGGCTCTCTGACCCTCTCTCAATCTTCGACCATGTTGACTGCATTTGACAGTCATTATTTCCATCCCCACGGTATTCTTCCTACCTTCTCGGTCTAGTTAAGTGGGAAGATGATGAAGGTGGATGTTAAGGTGTTTGAAGCACCCCTCGACTATAACTCGTTACTAAGATGTAACTGGACTTATTCTATGACTGAAGTCATATCATCTATCTTCAGTACTTTATGTTTTCCTCACAATGGGAAATTTTTACGATCGATCAGTTTTCCTTTGCATACTCCATCCCCAATGCATCATTTAGACTTTTGATCCCCATTATTGACAACTCTCAGCTGGCAATTGAGAAAATTGGTGTCATAATATATTCATCCCTTATGGGTACTTTTGATTTCAGGGCACTAATTCATCATATCTATGCCATGTCCAGTAGGTTTTCTTCGTCAATGAGGTTTTTTCCTTTCCACACTTAATATTTTAACTATCCTTGGACCCTACCTTCCTCAACTGCATCTTGTGAAGTTCATTCACATATAGGAATGGCTATGCCACTATTGATGACAAAGATAGTGTATCAGGTTGTTATTGAATCTTCTACCGACCGAGATCCTGTCTCCTCATAGACAGAAGAGGAGGATCTTTTTCTTAAGCCCGTCTGGGCCACTTAATCATATTTCTCACATGACTACCTTGATGATACTTTACCCTTATATGAATTAATTGTAGAGTCCATGAATGGTTTTGATAGGCCATGGGATGATATGGACCATCACTCTTATTTCCTCCCAGAGATTTCTAGAATCAAACAAGATGATTTTAGATATACCGTGAGCGCAATAGTTGATCACGTCATAGTTCCACTTGATACACATGGTATTTATGCCAAAGGAAACATGGTGAGTATATCCCCTACCATCACTATCTATATCTCTCGTATTGCTAGTAAGGTTGAAAATGTCTATATCGGTGCATATTTTTCGCCAAAATAAATTATGATCTACACCAAGCTCTTCAAATAATTCCACAATGTATTTTCTTGGTCATATAAAGATATGCTAGGAATTGACCCTCGAATTGTCAAACATGAGATTAAAACCTACTTAGATACTAAAAATGTTCGACAACAACTTAGAATTGTCAATCCCAGGAAGGCCCCTGTTATTAATGCAGAGATGGAGAAATTTCTTAATGCTAGATTCATCTACCTAGTTCCCTTGACTAAATGGGTATCCAAACCCATTCCTATGAATAAGAAGTAAGGAACCATCTACGTATGCATGGATTTTAGAGACCTAAATAAGGCTTGTCCTAAAGAAAACTTCTTGAGACCCTTCATTGATCATATTCTTGATTAGTGTGCGGGAAACAAGGTCTTTTCTTTTATGGACGTATTTTCAAGATACAACCCAATTCATATTAAACCCGAGGATCAACATAAGATGAAATTTATCTATCATTGGGGTACATTCACATACCGAAAAATGCCTTTCGGCCTTAAAAACGTTAGAGCAACCTTCCAACGAGATATCACCTTCGCTTTTCATAATCTCAAGCATATAGTTGAAGCTTATGTTGATGATATCACTGTTCATTCTCACAAGAGAGTGGATCACTCTACCCACCTTCAGCTAGTTTTTGAAAGATGATTTTATTATCGCATCCATTTGAACCCTCATAAGTGAATCTTTTGCATTAGGTTGGGTCATCTTCTAGGATTATTAGTCTCTGAGACTGGGATCATGGTGGATCCTTTAAAGTTTGAGGCAATACTTCGATTGAATCCCTCATGCATTATTCATCATATTCAAGGTTTCCAGGGGAAAGCTAACTTTTTACGTCATTTTATAGTCAACTATGCGAACATTAATAAGAATTTCATGTGTCCCTTGAAGAAGGACACTTCTTTTATATGGGATTAGTAAGCCTAGGAATCCTTTGTTGCTCTGAAGAAATCCTTGGTATCGATGCCTCTATTGAATCCTCCATAATAAAATAGAGATTACTTTATTTATATCGTCACATCCGAAGGGATGATTGGCATGGTTTTAGTTTAGAAGGATGATCAACTTTGTGAGCACGTAGTTTACTATCTTAGTCGAAACTTAGTCGGCCCTGAACTCAAGTATTCTCATGTTGAGAAGATAGATTTGGTTGTCGTTCATGCAGTTCAACAATTATGACACTATATATTTCTTTGAAAAACAACCATGGTTGTTGATGTCAATCCATTTCAATACGTCCTTACTAGACGTATCATAGAGGGGAAATATAATAAATGGATTTTCATCTTGCAAGAGTTTGATCTCGATTTTTCTTTAGCAAAGTGCAATAAATCATTAGTTGTTTTCAATTTAATATCGAACTTCCCTCGATTAGATGAGGATGTCATTCATATTGATTCATTTATGGATGAAAACATTTTCCTTGTCTTGTCGTTAGACCCCTAGTATGGAGATATTTTGATCTACCTTCAAACCTTGAAATTTCCTCAACATATTTTGAGAGATGATTGAAGTCGTATATGATATCAAGATAAGAACTACCTTATCATCAGTGACACATTGTATTGTCAAGGTGTAGATGATATCTTTCATCGTTGCTTGACTCATAAAGAGGATGGGTATTTCCTTAATGACTTTCATAGCAGGGCTTGTGGTGGTCATCTATCTGGTCTTGCGACAACCCAAAAGATATTACGAGCCAATTATTTTTAACCGTGTATTTTTAAATATTTTTTCAAATCGGTCAAGAAGTGTCAATCCTACCAGGTGTTCACTTGGAATATGTGCTCGCATCCATCCTCTCTTCACCCAGTCATTACCGTTGGTTCCTTCACCAAGTGGAGGGTAGATTTTTTGGATTGCAACCCAACTTCAGCTGGGGGACAATCAACATATTATCATGGTCATATATTGTATTACTAAGTGGGATGAGGACATGCGTACAATTAAATATTATGGTAAGACTGTTGCATTTTTCATGTTCACTCAAATTGTAGCCTAGTTCAGAATCTTGAGTGAGATTGTCATTGATCATGGAAGTCACTTTCATAATGAAAAGATGAGCGAATTAGCATCAAAACTAAGGTTTAAACATTTTCAATATTCCCCTTACTAACCCCAAGAAAATGGACAAGTGGAGGACATGAAAAAGTCTCTCAAGACCATTTTGAATAAAATTGTCAGCTAGAGAAAATATGATTGGCATATCATGCTTTACCCTACACTTTGGGCATACCGAACCTCTGTTAAAACTTCCACCGATTTTTCTCTTTTCCAGTTAGTACACAATGTGGAGTCAATCTTACCTATTGAATGATAAATCCCTCCTCTTAGATTGGTAGTTAAGATCCTACCTGACACTTCTGATCTCGAACAACGCCTCATACACCTAGAGAGCCTAGATGAGCAGTGTTGAGATGCCTCTACAACTATCGAAGTGAATAAATGACATGTCAAGGTCCAGTATGATAAATCTTTTTGTCCTCAGCAGTACGCTGAGGGAGACTTGGTACTCTTGTATGACCAAGACAAAGAACCACTGGGGGTAGGCAAGTTCAACCTCATTTGGCACAGTCCTTATATCGTGTGATGTGTCTTAGAAAAAGGAGCCTACAAATTAGAAGGTTATGAAGAGAAAACATTGTCTGAGCCAAGAAATGGGCTCTACTTGAAAATATATTAATATTGAGCCCCAATATTGGGCATAACTCTTTGTATAGTAATGTATTTTAGTGTATATATATTTTCCCTTTTTGTCATTCGTTTCCTTATTGAGTTTTCCCTTGGTTGGAATATGTCAACGTAGTCTTCGATGTACTTAGGATTCGTAGATGGGGCCATTCGTCATACACGAAACTTGGCTTCTATCACTTGGGTGTTTTACTCACTCGAGGGTCAACTGGTGTCTTCATGTGACGTTTTCCAAGGGCCATCAATGAATAATGTAGCCAAATATAGCAGCGTTATAGATCTTCTGTACGATACCATTTCACATGGTATTTTTTCTTTATAAGTTCACCTGGAATCCATGTTAGTAGTATGTTAGTTGAATGACAGTTACCATGTGCGAGACCCTACTCTACTCTGATGATTCCTACGGATACGAATTTTGGAACGAAATTTTGATTTTGTTACTTATCATCACATACCTAGAAGTTCTAATTATGTATCTGATTCATAAGATAATTATGTTTTAGATTTGCATTTGTCACATAAATAAATAAAAGAAACACATTCACCAATGTACACATTGTAATATAAGTAAAGTTGAAGACCGATGTTTTTTATATTTCATCTCTCCAAAAATATTGTGTTATAGTACAAAATTGGAGATCACACTATCAAAATAAATATACAACAGATCAATACAATAACCATAACATCTACACTTGTGGCATCGGATGTGTTTCATGATAGCATAGTACGAATTTTGTGAGACATTGTAAGACTTGCACCCAAGCACGAGGCACACCTACCACCTATCATTGCATCGCCTCCAAAAGATCCTCTACCTGAACCATCAGAATTCTTTGCGTCAAATGAGATAGGTTTCCCTACATGTTTTGAAGCACTCTCTCAGCATCTACTCCCACTGGCCAATCCCCCCAATACCTCAACCTATGTTTTGGGAGTCCATATAATCATTGCGAACCCACATTTGCATAACATACATGTTTTAATTAGTACTTAACATCATCCAAAAATGTTTTTGTTTCCTTCTACAAAAATACAAAAAATTAAATATTAAAAAAAAAAATTCATACCTATGTCTCCATATGTGGAACCTAGTGGTAATGGAATTTATGAATCTCCTATGAAGTTAATCCATTCATATGGGTATTTGTCTAGATCTATCACCTATCGACACCACTGAAAGAAAAAATGTGTCATTGTAGGGTGTTTGTACCCTCCCACCTCCCAACCGCCTCATCTCTTCGTTCCACCATGCCATGGATGGATTGGAAAGTCCATGCGGAATAGTATCGAATCTAGGTCCCAAGCTTGGAACCCTCTTGAATAAAAAACTACATAAGATAAATGCAAACCTGAAGTTCCTTTTTGCAGTCTGTTAGCTGGCTCTTCATGTTGGTCAGTAGTGAGGTGTACCAATCATAAACCATGGGTCGCAAGCACTCCACCAAGTATAACATAAGTTTTATTTATTCATGATACAACAAGGTTGACCCTATGATCCATGTCAACACTAGGACAATGATATTCAGAATTAGGTTGTTGATAGCCTTGATCAAGAGTTGTCTCCCTACTTTCTCAGTCCCTGCAATGTAATGGGTGGCTATGTATTCCTCTATATTTATGCCACTCCCAAATCCCCGGGCTTTGAGGTTCACCAACTCACCCTAAATGAAAATCCTGTCAAAAAGTGTATGTCCTTGACCTTAATCCTGAATGGTTTCAGATCGAGGTTGAAGGCCTTTGTATCTGGATCCCAATAGTTGACCAACATCTGGAGCAGTCTCAGTTGAGCCCTCATGAATTTGAGAGCCCAAAATTTATATAGACCACATATTATTAATGCCATTTGGGCCCCCGGATCTCTTTCCACTGCAGTATAAACCTCCCCATTTTCTCTTTCTCTCCACTCTAGCACAATCCTGCAATTTTGTAGTCAATTTTTGAGTCAGTGCCATTCTAAAAATTCAACTCACAAACTTGTATGTGAGTTGTAGCTCACACAGTCGTGTATAGGGCTGCATATACATGGTATGTTTTCATAAAGGTCACATATAGGTCTGTGCATACGTGACCCAATTATCTACATCCCATGTATACCCTAGTTTCTAATTTATGCCTTCAAAAACTCAAGAATTGAATCCCAAATGAAAATTTTAAACCAATAGAAATGAAGAGAAGATAAAGAATATTTACTTAGTCTAGACGGTTGTCAATTCTGTCACTCGTAGCTCCCACAATCATCACTTGAATATCAAGGGAAATTTGGTTCAAAATGCACTATTTGGGTAAAAAATACAAATGATATCGTAAATTGGTTATTTTTTACTATTTATAGAAACTTTCTACCCACTTTACATAGTTTTTACTAATATTTTGGCCTAGCGGACTAATAATGCAGTGGATGGAGTTTTTTTTTGTGGTTTTATCGAGGTATTCTTGCAGTTTCTAGAGTCATGTCACCTGTTCGTAACTTTGGTAGGTATTTTCGTTGACCAACATATAGGATAAGTCATCACTTTGTTTTCCCACTTACATTATCCTATAACTGCAATTCATATGCCTTAGGTACGAACCCATTTATTAGAAACATAGATCTATCTTTTTGCGACTAGAAGTGTCGTTAGGGAATGGTAGAGACTTACAAAACATGGATTACCTAGTTAGAACCTCGGTGTCATCCGGTGCCCATGCAGAGATTTTGTCCATAGGACCAAGAGTCCCTTATAAATAATATATGAATTTTCATTTGAACCTCATTTCTTACTCATAATCACGTTGAACTATACCCATGAGACTCCTAACGAGTCAAGTTTAATCTCTTTTCCGACTCTCTCAAAATGTGAAAATATTGTCTAGTGAACTTTTATCTTTCACACTCATAAATTAGATTTGAAAGGATGTCTATTTGGTTTACATTTAACCCTTTTTCAAACCAAGTAGACTAAATTTAGGAAAAAGGACATTCTTTGGTATTAATTTGTAATTGCATCTCATTCTCTTTCTTGCAGTATTGAGCCTATTTTTAGTTCTCTCATTCACATAATAATCCTACCACCTAAGTAGTTTGCATCATCAACCAATAAGAGCCTTGTTTATATCCTTTTCATCTTGACACCCTATACCCCAAGAGGAAACATTTCCCCGAGTGTCCATATCCTGCATGCACCTCCTTTCATTGAGCATAGGTATGTTCCATTATTGTAATTAGTTGCGTTTTCATGACATTAGTTTCATCCTCTGTATCATATAATTCATTTGGCTATGAAAAAACAAAAAATATAGGCTAGAAAAGAGTATTATCTTATGTTGGCAACAATCATGTCTCTTTTAAATAGAGCACAAAGTTTTGAGTCCACTTGTCATCAAAATTTTGAAGCTAAGCTCGTTACTTAGAGTTTACTCCCTCGACTAGTTACTCTTCTAGTCCCTATGGAGAGTTTTATTGGTGCCTCATGCATCACAAAGTTTCATCATTGAGTCTATGCTACCAGAGTCATCCATATTTCTCATGATCTTATTCAAAGGATGTCTATCATCATGTGTCATCCATTTCTCAGAACTATTGACTTTGCATGTCATCCATACCCTCAATGTGTCTTAGAGTTACATGAATTTGTAGTCCTACCATGCACACTGGTCCTACTTTCCTTATGGGTAGGTAACCTTGAACCCAAAAATTGACATCTCTTCATTGGTCGTTGACTGAAGGGGTTTCCCTTGTGTTCAAAAATAAGAAATATGTTCACATAGTGGGATTTGTGCAATGTCTTGGATGTCATTAGCATTATTGGTGGTTTCTCACCTTTGTCGACAATTTTACTTATTGGTTGTTATTTAGAGGGTCGTTTTCATGTATTTCTTGCATCTGGTGCATGAAAAATACTCACAACACCGTTGGTTCATGAACATGTTGTTCATCCGAGTTCCTCCAAATCATCAAGATCCTTATTTTTACCTCGTGTTGAATGATCAGAGATTCCTTAACGCTCTCCTTCTAGTGGGTCTCCTTCCATAAACTTCAACCCATCTATTCCGGAAATGATACTTAGAGTCCTATGAGTACATAGAGGATTGAATTCATCAGTGGACGGTTCTCTTTCCATCGACAATTGGGAATACATAAATGTCTCCTAATTGATGGATTATTCAAGTGTTCGAACTCAACACATTTATTCACGCTTGTAATAATGTACTTGGTTCCTTGATACCTACTTTCATTATCGTTAAGTTGTCTCGCATTTGTTAACAATATATATTAATGATCGGTAATCAAGCGAAGTCTCATTGTGTTCAACCTCAACTCCTTTATTCACATGATGTAGACTTGC
The DNA here is from genome assembly GCA_009831015.1 of Picea engelmannii. Classification (NCBI taxonomy): domain Eukaryota; kingdom Viridiplantae; phylum Streptophyta; class Pinopsida; order Pinales; family Pinaceae; genus Picea; species Picea engelmannii. The sequence continues at coordinate 73,507 of ML786490.1, read as the reverse complement.
ACCTTTGGAGGATTGTGTAGAAGACTTGAAGACCTCAGTTCATAGTTGCAGCTTTCCTGAGTTGTTTCTAGCATTCATTGGACCAGTACCTATATGACTTCAGTGATCATGGGAGATCAGATTGTACTCCATTGTATACAAATATCTTCATATTGCTTTTGAGACATGTTTTAATTGGGCCTTGTTCATGACTATGAAACCATATGGCATGTATCTACTTTTATATTGCCTATTCATGGACATGAATAGTTGTTTGGTATATTTCCACATGGATCTGCAGTGTAATTCAACTTGGAATCCATGTGCGCAAAGTCAATATGGATTTTAATATTCTTATGAGCAATTGGTTCATCCAGTTGGGTCTCCATTAATCCAATTCTGGGAATTATAATATATTTTGGCCATTGGAGATACTATGCTGATCTCACACATTTTTTTTTTTTACTGGGGGAATTGGCAACTCACGGTTCTCGTACTCGCGTGACATGGGGTCGATCCCCATCGGTTACCACTATAACCCTAGGTGCAACCACCCAGCTTGCAAGAATGGCGCACGAGTAAATCCGGGTGAGAATCGAACATGAGACTTCATTTTACAAATTTCCTTCCATTTACACGACACTTGCCAATTCATCTACACCCGTGCGGGCATGTTGATCTCACACATTAGGGGGCATCTGTTATAGAAAGATTTTCCTGGCCTTATGAGAAATTTCTCATAATCCCTTTTCCATTTCCCTATGCAGAATTGAAGTCCCCTTTTGCAGTTCCGAGAGCTAAAAAATATATTTTTACACATATACATGCCCTAATAGTTATACATCATGTGTATTCATAGGTTGCAGCATTATATCCCGTGTACATCGGATTTTTTTCTCAAAATTAAAAAATGGTGTTGGGTTTCAATGTCACATCATGAGATCCATGATCCTTGACCTTCCCTATACTGGAAACATTCTGAATCGTCCCTTCAGTTCTATTTGAAGGCTATAAATGGGCCTTATCCAACTGTGGAAAATAGGAGAATAATTCAACTTTGAGAGAAAAGTTACTTTGGAGAAATTATTCACTTCATATTGAGTCTGCATCCCTTTGTGATTTTAGATCCAAACACATTGTTCATCCCCTAAGCTCTTCCCTATTTGATGGAGAACCTCATTGTCTCTCTTATATGAGCTTGCCTTTGGTGGAGGATTGCAATAATGGAGGCTCAACTAGAAGGGACTTTGTTTCTCGGTTCTGAATGTATCGACTTGAATGTTTTTCATTCATACACTTATGTTGATTACATTTTAATAGAAACATTATTTTCTCATCCAATTAATGTCTTGCAAATATTTGAATTATTATTCCATGGGTGTATTTGTTATGAATATTGATGGATTACTCTATTATATGTGCTAAATTTATATATTATAACCATATGATTGCGTATCTTCATTTTTGAGGAAACATTGCAGGTTTATTTGTTTGATTCGACTTCTTAACGATGGAATTCACCGAACTTTTAGACAAGGTAGTCTCTTTATCTTGTCTTGTTAGCATATTTGTTTATATATCATACTTGAGATTAGAGTTTATTTTTGCAGTCATTTCCATCTGTTGTGGTTTCCCCATGCCATAGAGTGATTTTCCTCGTAACACCCTAGGTGCCACAAAAATCAACAAAATCATACAGTCATTCATGGAAAAATCTTGAAAAATAGTAGATTTTAAAATGACGATAACTTCACTTTTCATACTCCATTTCAAATGATTTTTTTTTTCCAAGACAAACATATATACACAACTTGTTTCTACAAATTATGCATAGAAAACTATAGTAATTTTTCATATTTACACATCCCTCTTTTGTCTCCTTGAAAAATATGCAAAAATAGAGAAACAAATTTACCCCTTTTTTTGTTGAAGAAATTACTCTGATACCACTTGTTAAGTTATTAAAATCTGCGAATATAATCACCACATAAGATACAGAAGATAATGTGTAGAACCAAGACTTTATTATTATGAAAACCCTTGAGTTAGGGAAACACCATACAATAGATGATATTACGGAAGGGATCCTCTCCTGCTCACTTGCCTCTTCAAGGGGTAAAACTCCTAGTGAGTAACATGCTACAAATACAATAATTCTTCTTGACCTCCAATTACATTGAATTAACCCCTTTATATAGTGCTAACGATCACCTAAGAACATTCTAATGGAGGAAACTTCTAGAAGAGAAATCTTCTAATAAGTCCTCTTACATTTATTATGTTCATATTAATATATCTAACTACCATGTTGGGCCTTATTTAATAATATTGGACCTATTCCACCTTACATTTAATGGCCTTCGCTATTATCACTATGGTCCCTTCAGGCCCCCCATTACCTCTCTATCTTACACTACAACTCACATGCATGCAATTTCTCAATAATTCCATTCCACCACACCTGGGGCATGTCCCATCTAAACATCATTTTTGATAAAATGTACAAATCTCTATGCTTGTACACAATATACTATGAATAAAGTCTCTAGATAATGTTGGTGGTAATATAACTAAGCATTCCTTCACAAGGTTGTTTTGCAATAAAATAAATATAGATATGTGTGTCATAGTAATAACCATATTCAATGTGGTATCTACAACAACATGTGTTATGTATTTTGTTTATTCTAACATACCAAGGATTGCATTTCTTGAAATATTTTGGCCTAATTTAAGTGTATTATGTGCATTCCTGAATATCTCATACAATTGTGTTTGTATCATTTTAATAAATTGTTTAATGTGGGGTTCACGGTCCCTAGAATTCGCTCTCAATTTAGTATATCTTTTTGGTTGGAAGAAGGACTAGTTTTCTCATATAAAAAAATTTTTACTAGTCCCTTAATTGCTCCAATTAACTTTGTATGAGAATGAAGTAGCCTACAAGTGAAGGCCCACAAATATTTTTAATCATTTATGTTGAGGCTAACACCTTTAATAGAATACTTTTGAAGTGTTTTGTCATTTCATTTAATGAGATGAGATGTTTTCTTGATAAAACATGATATTTCTAACAATTAATTGTGATAAGACATGTTAGGTTGGATTATGGTCTTGAGAAGGATTTTTCCTACCGTTTTTTGGAAAATCATCGTCAATGCTTCTAACAATGTGACTACCTTTTTCTAAGTTCTAACTATTTTAGTGCCTAAAATTATCCTAATAGAAATCAAACTCCCATATTTTAACAAAGAAAAAAATATTGACATTTAGTTGCATCAGATCTTAGTTTGAAATATGATTTAACCATTTTATATGATTGATAATGAATAGTTATGTTAGGTAACTTACCTTCAAGGATGAAATACCATTTTCATCAAACTGAATGTGTTTAGGAGTTATTTGGTGCACACTACTTATTCTAGGTGGGGACGATGGACTTGTATTCTCACATGCTTGACCTATCTACTATGAATTTAAAATTTTGGAAGGAGAGTAGACATGCTCATGGGTAGTATTTGGAATTTTGAACTATCAAACAACAAGTTGCACCATAGGAACTTCTTCACTAGGAGTTTTTCATCGGTTGTCTCTCTAATTTCATCCATAGTATAATCAACTACAAGAAAATACATCATCATATGGTTATTGAAAAGTACTTTTATTAATTAAACAATCATTCAAGGTTCAATAGAGGTATGAAGTGGATTTTCCTCTATTTACATCCTACATTTTTCTTATGGTGATGGAAGAGAAACATGAGTGAAATCTATTGTTCTAGAGTTTGGATTTCATCTACTGAAATCTTGTGTTTTTCCATACCTAACCTTGTATTTTCTCTTGATTCAATGACCTTTTCCATGGGCTTATTTTTCCTCATCCACTTTTTTTATCGATTATGTTTCTTCCCAATGTTTAAAGGGATTGACAACAAGAAAAAAAAAAAACTTTCCTCCAGTTACAGAAAAAAGATAAAAATTGTGTTCCAAAAATTACCTTCCAGTTATAGAACAAGAAAAAAATTATCTTCCAATTACAAAAAAAGACAAAAAAATCCTTCCAATTACACAACAAGACAAAATTTTCCTTCCAATTACGCAAGAAAAAAATTATTTCCAATTACAAAAAAAAAAGACAAAAATTGTTTTGAATTACACAATAGGATAAACATTTCTTTCCAATTACAAAAGAAGTCAAAACTTGTGTTCGAATTACAGAACAAGATAAAACTTGTCTTCCAATTATAGAAACATACAAAAAATGTTTTCCAATTACAAAAATGTTTCTTCCAATTACTCTAAAAATGATACCAAATGTTTTTTGTTGATATTGTTGTTTGCATTTTTTGTTGTTATATGGATGTCGATTAATTGGAAAACATGAGACTTATGTTCAGAGAGAAAGAGGTTAGTCAGAAGAAAAAACACACACAAATTCATGACGACAACATGTACACATTCTAAAGTGCTTGTTTTCTCTTGTGAATAACATTCCAAAATCTACAGCCCCGGAGGGGAAAATCAATTGGCAAGTGTCGTGAAAATGAAGTTCCATGAGGTTTCGAGTTCAACTCCCCCCGACTTACCTTGTGTGCCACGTAAGGGGCGTCGTGGGCACACCTGGAGGTTATAGTGGTAGCGGTTGGATAACATGGCCATGTGTAATGCAAGCATGTGCCCAACTAGTTGTTGATTCCTCCAGACATAAAAAGAAAAAACATTCCAAAATCTACTGAATTTCCAAGTACATATGCAACTAAGGTCCAAGATATGGGTTCCAAGGGACTATTGTTGCAGGACTAGTTGGGACATGAGAAACCAATCGAATAGGGGATTGTAATGAGGCTGGTGGAGACTACATGGAAGAGTTAAAGGGGATTTTGGATACATTGGTGATGTTTTTAAGGAAAGGGGGATAGGTTCTAGGGAATTTGCGGCCAAGGGTTGGCTAGGTATATGATTACGAATGAGGGGTTAGGGGATAAGGTTATGGACCAAGGTAATTTGGTACCTATGATGAAATGGGACAAAACCTAGGGGTAAATAGTGTGAATATTCTTATGGGAAGGAATAGGGCCCTACAAAAGAGGGTATAAGGGAAGAGGTGATGAGTTCCCTCTCTGTCGCTCCATTCCTCTCTCTCTCCCTCCACCTCCCTCTTTCAACCTCCCTCTCTCTCACTCTAACCCCACTCTCACTCATCCCTCTCTGTCTCTCTCCCCCCTCTATCTCTATATCTAGAAAATGTTTACTCATTCTCCCCCCATATCCATTTATTTAACTCACTCTCTCATTCTCTTCTCCCCCCACTCCCTCTCTCTCTACATATTTATCCCTCTCACTCTCTCTATCCCCCTCTACATATTCCCCTCACTCCCTACTTTCCTTTTTGTACCCCTTCTCTCTCTCTTCCTCTCACTCCATTGTTTTCTCTCTCCCCCCAACTCTTTCACACCCTTTCTCTTTATCTATCTCTCTCCCTCACTCTCACTCTCCACCTCTCTCCCACCCTTCTCTCTCTCCCTTGCACTCTCCACCTCTCTCCATCCATTTTCTCTCTCCTTCCATCTCTCCCTCCCTCTTTATCTCTTCTCCTTCCTCTCTCTCTCTCTCTCCATAATACCCTCTCTCCTCCTCTGTTAAGTACTTGAATACATATGAAAATATACTTCATAAATAACCAAGAGTAAACAAAACCATTAATTTAACACAAGAAATAGAAATAACCCTTAAGGTAGGGTAACACCATATATTATCCTTAGAGAGGGAAAAAACTCCTCAATAAATTCGTGTTTGATACATTCACAATATTATTCACTATGCCTCAATACATTGATTACAATTCTTTAAATAACACTCGCTATCTCCTAGGAACCGTCTAGAAAGACTTCTCACATTTATTATATCTAACTACCATAGTGATCATTATTTAATCTAGTGGACCTAGTCCACCTTACATTGAATTGCTTCTACTGATAATACATAACCACATTCCCATTGGGTTACCTCCCTAGGTGCCCCATATTACCTCCCTAGGTATACCTCATTCCATCCCCCTTCACATGTTTCATCCTTGAAACATGATAATAAACCATACAATATGATCGGCTAAGAAATGTATCCAATTGGTACCAAGTACAACCATCCAACCATCCTAATGGAATATGAACATGATGTCCAACTATTGCATTGCCACCCTGATCTTCATCTGCACCATGTTGGGGTTTCCATGGGATTGTTTCTTTAGCTTGATTTGTTCCTACAGTGCTAGAATTCCTCCATGCACCTCTTTATCGGTTGCCTTTGTGGTTCCCTACTAGTGCATAAATGTGTTGATGTTCACTCCCTTGCATTGATGATGGTTTTTTTTCTATATAATGTGGATGGAAATATACAACAACTATAGGAATTTGTTCTTTTTTCTTCGGATATGCAACATGTTGTTCCTTTGAGTCATTTACCTCAACTTCCTTATACAGTCCTTCTTGTGGTTTTTCTTCATATCCTTGTGTAGAATCTTCCTCTTATTCAACGTTGGACATGGAAATAATTTCTTTTCTTGCCTCCATGGGCCCATCTTTCTTACTAAGAGACACACCGTACAATGTGATTTTATTTTTCTTGTACCAAAGTTTTAGAAACTTCTTTAAAACATTAATGTTAATTGTACCAATTGATTCCATCCAATGATATCACAAAAAAATATCCACATCAGCCATATCTATAACATGAAAATCAGAATGAAAGATATATTTGTCCATGGTGATCTTCAAATCTTTCAAAATTTGAACATTTTCACCCTCCACCTGTGTGCTTTGGATATTGTTTACAGGAACTTGCAATCTATTAACCGAGTGAACATTGATAAAAAATTATTGGTAACTAGGGTTAATAGAAACAATTGTGTTTTCTTTATGAAAATAACCATGAACATGTAATATATATTTTTCTCATGAAAATAAACCCTTGGTGATTTATTTATCCTTACACTTTGTATGAGACCACTTGTCTAAAATTAATCTTTCAAGTTCTTCCTCAGAAAATGATGTCCTCTCAGAATAGTCAAATGATTTCCACCATATGAGAGTGTCATCTTTGAAACTCTAGACTACAAACAATTTCCACTTCTCTTTCCATAATGACATGTGAGATGGAATAAATTATTCATTACTAGGTCCATCATCTATTCCAGTAAAAAACATCTTGCTTGGAATAAATTTTCAACAAAAACTAAAGCTTAAAAAAACTTATTGTGCAAATCACATGTTTTTTTCCAAAATGTTGATAAATTCACTTCTTGGACTCCGTTTCTACTGATTTTTGTTTCAATTGGATATTTTTCTGAGAGTAATTCAAATACCGAATTTGTTTTGCCAAAATCTTCTCAAAAAGTTTCATATATGAACCTGAAATTTGTCACCCTTTTTTTTCCTAGAAAAAATATCAAAAAAAGCCCAAAATTTATTCCCTTCTTTGACCAAGGAAACTACTCTGATACCACTTGTTAAGTACCTGAATATATCTACAATTATACTTCATCAATAACCCTTAATCTCAACAAGAATAAACCAAAACATTCCCTAATAATGAACAAAAGAATATATACAAAACCCTTGAGGTAGGGTAGCACCATATATTAATCCTTAGGGAAGGATAAAACTCCTCAAGCAATCATTTCTTGATACATTCACAAAATTATTCACTATGCCTCAATACATTTCTTACACTTCTTTATATATCACTCTCTATCTCCTAGGAACCTTCTGGAAATCCTTCTCACATTTATTATATCTAATTACCTTAGTGGGCATTTTTAATATAGTGGACCTAGTCCACCTTACATTGAATGAATTCCACTGATAATACATAACCAGATTCCCATTGGGTTACCTCCCTAGGCACCCCATATTACCTCCTTATTTATACTACATCCTCTCCCTCTATCTACCTCCATTATTCTTTATCTATCTCTCTCTTTATCCCTCCCTCCATTTATCTCTCTGCCACTTTGTCTCTCTCCCTCCCTCCTCACCCATGCTCTCACTTCAACCCCCCCTTTCTCTCTTGTCTA
>ML786490.1:37031-58202 GCA_009831015.1 Picea engelmannii | reverse complement strand
TGTGTCCTCATCATGAATTTCATGGGATGCATTTTCACTTTCAGGTGTCTTCTCTGCTATGAAATTTTTCAATACTTCCATGATCTCCCCTTTTAAACCATCCATCTTAGTATCCAACTTAGCTTCCATTGAATCCATCTTAGCATCCAACTTAGCTTCCAATGAATCCATATTCTTTTGTAGTTCATTTATGTCCCTACACATTTATTCACCTTCATCAAGAGTCCAAGTAGGATTTTCTAGAGGCTTAGTTGGTGTAGAAGTTCCCTTTTTTGGTGGCATGTTGGCCAAGTATCACTTTTGAACCTTGATTTTGAGGTGGTTCTGCTAGACAATATGTCTTCTATTGTATCTCCCAAGTTTCAGCCCTTCTGGGTATGAAACTTTCTTTTATGTAGTTCTCTAATATTTCTTCTCTATAATTCCATAGGTCTGATCAAAATTGGATGTGCCAAGTGGAATTTATGGTAACTTCCCCACAACTTGCCGATTTTTGTCCTTTCCAGGAGATCTCACTTGTATAGCGTGCCCCACACAAAATAATTGATATGAAATTCTAAAACTCGCACTAGAAATACTATAGACTATCCAAGATCCAATGAAACCAGTCCCACTCAATTTGGATACTCTAGGAAGAAGTTATGATTTTTTTACCTGGAACACCTTCTTGATACTAGTCAAATACCCTATCTTACACAGGGTGTATCTACAAATTTAAGATGACCTAGATGTTGAAATTTTTTCCATAGATACCTTAATAATTTCTGTAAATAGCCTCCTAATTTCAGGGTCTGAAACATTACGAAAACGTTTTTATAGAGAAAATTCCGCAATGACTCATTTCAGGATGATTCCAAAATCCTATCTTGTACAGGATGTATCTCAGAACGTATAAGGCCCCAGGAGATGAGTTTTGAACCCAATGTACCTTGATCTGTCTACTAAATATCCTCCAAGACGTTTCTTCTGAAACATTGTAGAAAAAAAGTTATAGCGGAAATTCCAAGGTGTCTCAAATGTAGCAGCAAAACCCCAAGAACTTGAGCTCTGATACCATATGTTAAGAACCAAATACCAATATAGCATAGAAAAACCTCATAAAAATTACTCAACGCCTTGAAAAAGATACAATTTCAGATAATAAGCCTCTTCGAGGGGGAAACCTCCTTTTACCCCACTTAAATGTTCAAGTACAAGATGATTCAAAATGAAAATGTCTCCTTGGTATATATAGGAGACTAGGAGGTATAATTACAACTAATGGCCTAAAGCCGACATAAATAAAATAACATTACTAATATAATATGCCCCAATTAAGGGGTAATGAGCCAATATTAGTGCTTAACATCCTCTATTGCAACAAGTTATAAATCAGTCAAATGAATCTTTCACTGGACTATAATCAAAATTAGAAGACAACAAAATGGTAGGAAAAAGAATTGATTTTACTTATCCATAGAATCTTAGGGTTGATACATAAAATAGAAGGTATTTTTGTAATACAAACAATATCAAAAGTGAGTCCCCTATTAGACCATTCGAACCCATTTCAGACTTACAATAGTGTTTTTATAACCTATACTATCATTGAAAGCACTATAATTCGAATAAAAACCTTAGCATAGGATCCTTGTGCCATCAAAGTGGCATGACTACACATGTTCAACAAAAATAAACAAAATGTTAAAATTTAGGCTAATTTTGGCAACATCTTAAACATCTTATTTATGGTTGATGAAGTGTCCCTTTGAATGCATCTCCCTTTGGCAGGTGGCCTCCCAACTCGCAACTGACCATCATATAACTGGATTTCATCGATATCTAACACCTAGAAATTGTTCATCCCTTCAAAACTCCAAAACATGAGTTTGAAGTGCCAGTTCTTAGCGCATGTCTGCAACAACCAGTTCCTAGCGCTAGGCACTGCGAACTTTCCTGTAGTGGCTTATTTTATTTCATTAATGCTTTTAATCCACCCAAAAATTATATAATTTATCCAGAAGTGTTGTAATTCTTATGATGGTAATAAAATGATTCAAATACAATACCCAAATGATAATAAAAACATAAAAACATGGTAATCACCCCAAATGTGTCAAAAATAAAACAAAAGCTTGACCAAAATTGATGTTGGACCTGAAGGATGAAATCTTCATTTCTTGATTTTGGAACTCCTCCTAGTAGAAACTTTAGCCAACATGTCCTTATTTCTCTTAGCTAAATCTTCTTTTAAAGGATGAAGTTATGTGTTTATCTTTCTAATCTAAGCTTGATAATATTTGTTTTGTATGTAAAGATATATGAGCTTCCTGTGGAGAGGAAAGAATATTTTAGCTAGAAAATTTTCCTTTTCAATGGAATTACAATGAATATCAAGCACTTCCTTAAATTTATTTCTGACACTCAAGTCTTATTTCATCATCGTATCAACTTCATCCCTTGACTCTTTAAGTTTTCTTTCGAGTCTCTTGAAAGTGGGATTTCTCTCTTCTTGAGGAATAGTGATGTCAACAATTTCAAGAGGATTTTCAATAGCTATGGATTTACCTTTCCTCTCGGATGAATCTCCTACTGCATCATCCTTCACATGGATTTATTTCTTGGTTGTTTCTCTGGTAAGAGGCCTCCTAGATTTGACCTTGTCAGCTGCAATGGGTGAAGGAAACACCAACTTTCTGCTTCTTAGACATGTGGATTTTCTTTAAGGAACCTTTGCAGGAATGGGATTAGGCATGGGTGAAGCTTCCCTCTTTGAATACTGTGAAAGTCCTCCTTCATCTCCCTTTTTTTCTCTATCATATTTAGAGTTCATAGTACTCCTTCTCTTCTTTCTCACCTCTGAATACACAATGTTTTCATCAGGAACATGGCTTTGAAGTTTGTACTGTGGAGTGGGGGAAACATTCAAATGAAAATGTGAATAAGTGATGAATGTTTCCCAATCAATTTTTGTCTTTCTCAATTCTTCCATCACTAGAATTTTGATAAGACCATAGTGGAAAACACTAGTGTCCACTTGCTTGAATTTGTACTGAACTCTATCAACCATATTGCCAATACTTATGAACAGATAAAAAATGAGGTTTATAACTTGTTTCCCTGTGAAGTGTAACAACAATTTGCTGCAGTATTGGTATACCATGTTAAATATTCCTTCATAGGTGAAATACATCTGAATCACCTTCAACATTTTATCAGAAACTTCAAGCATATGATTTCTGGGTACCCTTTTGGATAGATTGTCTTACTGGTATTATGGTTTGATGAACTCCTTGGAGAAAGAGGAATTTAGTTGCATAGCCTTGAACCACTTTTCTCCAGTGTTAGGTATCTATGTTGCAATGGATATGGACAATTCTGAGACTTCAAATTCCAATATTCCCACCTTATTCTTGGTCCCATTAAAATTTATATAAAATTCCATAGCCACCTCTAGGTGCCCCCTCTGCATCTTCTGACAAAAATTGATACAACCTACCCTCTGGAAAGCCTCTTTGATCAAGGGTTCAAAATTAAAAAAATGAATATCATAGGGCTTTGTTCTTACTATTCCCCCTCCCTTGTGTTTTTTCTTATGATGTGAGTTGTCCATAACTCATGATGAGGAATTATTTCTGTAAGTTTTAATAAGAGGTAGATGTATGAAAACAAGGATATAAGAAACTAGGGTTTTGATGACAAACTATTTTCAATAGGCTGACCTTGTACAAGATTTTTATGCATCTCACTTTATGCACTTTCAGGAATGAGATAGGGAATTCTTAAAATGCGAGATATAAATAAAGGAAACTAGAATTTACAATAAGAGGGAGACACATATGCATTCTCTGCTTAAAACATGTATTTTACGACAATACAAGTATCATTTAACAACATGAAAATGCATACAATATTTTAAAATAATCCAAAAAATGATCAACCATAAAATCTAAGATGAAATGGGTGCAGATTCAATCCTTTAAATTCGATCTTTCCAATTATGTTGAGGAAGGGTTTTCAACAAAACTGGAATAGAGGGTTTGCAACGCTAAATTTGCAACACATAGTTCGCAGTGCCAAAACAAAGGGTTCGCAGTGATGGGGAATATCAGTGGAGAAAATGAATTATGAGTAATGGGAAGGATAGGTGAGGCCTTAGAGGTAATGAGGTTTAATTATCAAGGTTCATATCATGAAGGAAATGGATTTGAAAGCAGGTAACAACATAATGAAAAAATTTGCAACGCTGAGGGGTGAAGGAGAGGTTTTTGCTTAAAGGGTAAATTATAATGAAGTAAATTATAATGAAGTCTCCTCTTCATCCAGTTCACAGTGTCAAGTTCGTAGTGCCTGTCTATAGGACCAGGTTCATAGTGCCGAGCTCAAACACGATTTGCACACTCAGAAGAAATAATTTGAAACTTTTATGACATAATCCCTGGAAATTTATTTAAAATACTAGTTCTAAAAACAATGATATCTTCTTTGATATGATCCATATATGCAATGATGGAAATTAATGCATGGAGTTACTTTTGAATGTGTTGCAAACTCTCCTAGCGAGTTGGAAATACACATATCAAATCTGATTTGACAACTAAATGGGTAAAAGGTGAGAAAGGAGGATCTTGCATACATCATGGAGGTGTGACATGTCAAGATGATGATGGAGAGTTTCAAAGATGTGACTCATGAAGGTTTATTCAACTTGTCATGATAACAAAGACATAAACCAAGGAATCTAGACTAAAGGAAAACTAATCTCAGGTTATTTAAATCAAAATTTGAAATATGAATATAGCAAAGGGACATAAAAACCTAAAACTTAAGAAAACCTATGACTCAAAATAAAAGCTAAAATGATTTTTGACCCTTGCAATTCTATGTGATAACATTTGGCTCCATAGGGGATGTTCCCTATGAGATGCCAAGAGAATTCATCTCCAATGCCTTATCCATTGGGCTATGGAGTCATTACCTCGTTCCAAACCTGTAAATTGTAAGATGCTTATCTGAATTACAAATTAATTTTACTAGCAGGTTGAAGAAAAACACTTGTTGTAGTGCCTTCATTGGGTTATGTATTCTTATTGTTGTTCTACTGCAAAACTAAAATAAAATGCTAGGAAACAAGCTTATTTTCTACACTACCCTACTCTAACAAGTTGAACTCTTCTTAATCAAGTGTAATGAAACTTCCAATGAAGCCATAAAAGCATCTAATTGATAAATATAACTTTTTGCAGGTAAATCTTTAAGAAAACCCACAAAATATGAAACAAATGCAAGAGATAGTCTATGAGCAATTGATACTTACAACTGCAACTTTCTTGCATGGAAAAATATCTAATGCAGGAAACTATTGCATGAATAGAATCCATGTATATGGCTATAGGATCATGAATCACATGACAGAGTTCTAGTTGCATTAGAAGACTAGGTTGATCCTTCATTAAATTTTCTCTGCTGACAAGGCTATAATCCTTTTGACCTCCTTGAAACATCCCATAGATATCACATACTTCAAATAAATCATGGACTACAAAAGATTTTGTTGGTTGTTGATTATCTCATGTGCTAAGAAACTTATTTGCGGTGTCTTTTTGAAGTTGTTGGTCAACATTTTTTGAAGAAAAAAACATTATAGACTGACCATATGATTTCTCAACCTCCTATTTATTGTCCTCTAAAAACTATCCTCTAAAACTATTAGATACAATGTCAATACTAGGAGAATTAATACATGCTGATATAGAAATATGCTCCTTTTTATTTCCTTGTTAACTTTCTTCCTGTTGGCCATCTATTGATGAAAAAGAGAACAAATTCACATGTTCCTATAGATCCTTCCTATATTCTTGACCAAATTTTAAAAGCATATAATCAAGGATTTTATCATGAGCCAAGAATGTTAACTGGTTTTCTAAGTCAACAGTAAGATGTTGAGGAAAAGTAAATTTCACTGAAACATAAATGTAACCACCTTCTGCAAAATGTTCCTCATGATATTCATCATAAAAAAAATCATCCCTTTGCTCATAATAAGGAAAATCCCCAACTACATATGTAAATTCATCTTGCTGGTATGAGTTATAAGCATTTGCATTTGCATATTTAACAATGAAAAAATCTGATTTAATAATTTCAAGATCAGAGAAATATTTAAGATCTCAAAATGGTGCACAAGCATGCTAAAACAATTTCAAGCTCAGATAAGCTTCCCGATATCTATATACTTCCTCAATTTCTTCCTCATCCAAAACATTGTCCAAGATCTGACAAGAGAGTTGTGCACATGATCGAAGATTACTCTCCACTTCCTTTGCATCAACAAACATTTCTTGCAAGGATGGTAACTTTCTTTCTCTGAGGTATAGGAATATATTGGGATGTTGTGCCACTATATACTAAAACATGGAAGCAACCTCGGTAGGTTGAATTTCAATAGGCATGTTGTGATAAATACTATGAAACCTCCTATTGAATTGAACAATAGTTTCATCATCCTCCCTTCTCAAAGCATAAAAATAAGTCAGGTATTGGTCAAAGGATTTTTTCTCACCCCAATACTTCATAAAATACTCATGAAATTCAGTCCATGAACCAATGGAATTAACCTCTAGATGTCTAAATCATTGTCCAACATCCCCATGTAAAGATTGAGAGAAATTCCTCATGAATACATCCTCATGAATAATTTGTAATAGGTCAGTGAAATGCTTAAAATAAACCATCTATTGCTCTATTGTCACGTGATCTCCTCCATTGAATCTAGGAAGGTAATCTAAAAGTTTGGAGGATAGTCATGAAGGACAAAAGGGAATATCATGGGTTTATAAACTTTCCCTCTAATTATAGACTAAAATTCAGTGGGCTGAAAGTCAATTTCAAGAGGTTCATTGCAAGTTTCAACAGTGATGGTGGAAGTTGATGGATCAAATTTATCATTTACAAGATGACAAGAATGATCAGTTTCAAGATATATTAATATACGTACATCAACAACCTCATGTGTTTCCGTTGAAGGGATGGGATCAAAATTTATAACACAAGAAGAATACATAACCTTTTCTTCTAAAGAGGGATATATAACAACAGGATTATGGTCATTGAAATAGACAAAGAAAAATATAATCCTCTTAATATGCAAGGGGAAAGACAAGAATGAGATAATGAAAAAAAACAAAAGTTCATGGAGAAAAATAATAAGATGATACTTGGTTTTTCCCTTCTTCCTTTTCATCTTTCTGTCAATAATATTCTTCCTCCAGTGGAGTCTTTGATTATAGAGTTACCAGGTAGAGGTTTGCAGTCAAGCTTTGTGTCTTTCTCCTGTCTACCATCAAGAGTTGGATCTATTTCGTTCTCCCTGGAAAGATCACTTCAGTATTCTCTCTCCGACAACAACGCCATGAATGTTAGCACTAAAATTCACACTTTGACTACTAAAGTGTAATCTCAACACCCATTAGTAGGTTAAAGATAAGTTTTATGATAAGGTAGAAAATCGATGAAATCTCAGGAAAATAATGTTAAACACAAATTACTTCACACAATATGCACCGACAAATAAGGATCCGAATAACTTTGATCAGGGTTTTAGAAATTAGGATTAGTCGGTGGAAGACTTAATAACAAGAATGTGAAATTCCTATCATCTACATCAGGTAGTATGACATACATATAAATTAGAACTCTTTGAAATAAGAAATTATTATAATCAAAGAGATGAATTATGATATATCTATAAAAAACATTACAACACATACTCTATTGCAACAAGCTATAAATCAGTCAAATGAATCTTTCACTAGACTGTAGTCAGAATTAGAAGACAACAAAATAGTACAAAAAATAATTGATTTTCATTATCCAGAGAACATTAATTCTAATACATAAAATAGAAGGTATTTATGTAATACACAAAGTATCAAAAGTGTGCCCCCTCTTAGAGAATTCAAACCCATTTAGACTTACAATAGTGTTTTTATAACCTAGACTATCAGTGACAACACTACAATTCAAGTAACAACCTTATCATACGATCCATGTGCCCTCAAAGTGGCCTGACTACACATGTTCAACAGAAATAAACAGAATGCTAAAATTTAGGATAATGTTGGCAACGTCTTTAACATCTTCTTTATGGTTGATGAAGTGTCCCTTTGAGAACATCTCTCTTTTGCAGTTGGCCTCCAAACTTGCAACTGACCATCATACAACTGTATTGCATCGATATCTGACACATGGTGATTTTTCCTCCCTTAAAAACTCCAAAACATGAGTTCACAACACCTTTCTGCAACAGCCAGTTCATAGCGCCAGGCGCTGCGAAAGTTCTTGTAGTGGATTATTTTATTTCATCAACGCCTTTAATCATCCCAAAAATTATATCAAGTATCCAAAAGTGGTGTAAGTATTATGATGGTAATAACATAATTCATATGTAGTACCCAAATGATAATCAAGTAAGAAAAACATGGTAATCACCCCAAATGTGTCAAAAATGAAACAGAAACTTGACCAAAATTGACGTTGGACCTAAAGGCTGAAATCTTCATTTATTCATTTTGGAACTCCTCCTAGTAGAAAATTTAGCCAACATGTCTAGATTTATCTTATCTAAATCTTCTTTGAAATGATGAAGTTATGTCTTTAGCTTCTCATCTGAGATTTATAATATATGTTTTGTTTGTAAATATTTATGAGCTTCCTGTGGAGGGGAAAGAGTCGTTTAGCCAGAAAATTTTCCTTGTAAATGGACTTACGATGAATATACAACACTTCCTTAAATTTCTTTTAGATACTCAAGTCTTCCTTCCTCATCTTATCAACTTCACAACTTGCCTCTTTAAGTTGTCTTTCGGGCCTCTTAAAAGTGAGATTGCTTTCTTCTTGAGGAGTAGTGATGTCAACAATTTTAAAATAATTTTCAACAGCTATGGATTTACCTTTCCTCTGGGATGAAACTCCTACTGCATCATCCTTCACAGGGATTTCTTGCTTGGTTGCTACTCTGATAAGAGGCCTCCTAGATTTGACCTTTTCAGCTGCAATGGGTGAATGAAACACCAACTTTCTGCCTCTTAGACCTGTGGATTTTCTTGAAGGAACCTTTGCAGTAATGCGATCTAGCATGGGTCAAGCTTCCCTCTATGAATACTTTGAAGGTCCTCCTTCTTCATCTCCCTTTTTGGCTCTATCATCTTTCACAGTCATAATACTTCTTCTCTTCTTGTTGACCTTTGAATACATAGTCTTCTCATCAGGAACATGGATTTGAAGTTTGGACTATGGAGTGGGGCAACATTCAGCTGAAAATGTGAAGAAGTGATGAATTTTTCCCAATCAATGTTTATCTTTATCAATTATTCCATCACTAGCATTTTGATAAGACCATAGTGGAAAAAACTAGTTTCCACTTTCTTGGATTTGTCCTCAATTCTATTAGCCATCTTGCCAATAATTATGAACATATAAAAAGGGAGGTTTATAACTTTTTTCCATGTGAAGTGTAACAACAATTTGATGTGTTATTGGTATAACATGTTAAATATTCCTTCCCATGTTAAATACCTCTAAATAACCTTCACAATTTTATCAAAACCTTCAAGCATATGATTAATGGGTACCCCTTTGGACAAATGGTCTTCCTAGTATTTTGGTTTGAGGAACTACTTGGACAAAGAGAAATTTAATTTCATAGACTTGAACCACTTTTCTCCATTGTTAGGTATCTTTGTTGCAGTGGAGATGGACAATTATGAGACTTGAAATTCCAATATTCCCACCTTAGTCTTGGTCCCATTAAAATTTAGATAAAACTCCCTAACCACCTCTGGGTTACCCCTCTGCATCTTTTGACAAAAATTGATACATCCTACCCTCTGGAAAGCTTCTCTGATCAAGGGTTTAGAATAAAAAAGATGCATATCATAGGGCTCTATTCTTATGATTCCCGCTCCCTTGTGAGTTTTATTATAATGTGGTTTGTCCATAACTGTTGTTGAGGAATGATTTATGTGGGTTGTAATAACAAGTAGATGTATGAAAACAAGGATATAAGAAACCATAGTTTTGATGCAAAACTTTTTTCAATAGAATGACCTTCTACAAGATTTTTATACAACTCACTTTATGCACTTTCAGGAATGAGACATGGAATTCTTCAAATAGGAGATATAAAGAAAGGAAACTAGGATTTACAATAAGAGGGAGACAATTGTGAATTATCTTCTTAAAAGAGGGATTTTATGACAATAAAAGTATCATTTAAGAGAATCAAAATGCATACAATATTTAAACTTAATCTGACAATTGATCAAACATTAAATACAAGATGAAATAGGTGTAGATTCAATCCTTTAAATTTGATCTTTCCAAGTATGCAGAGGAAGGTTTTTCAACAAAATTGGAAGAGAGGGTTCCCATCACTAAATTTGCAACACATAGTTTGCAACGCCAGAACAGAGGGCTTGCAGTGTTAGGTAATGTTAGTGGAGAAAATGAATTCTGATTAATGGGAAGGATAGGTGAGGTCTTAAAGGTAATGAGTGTTGACGATAAAAATTGCAGCGAGGATTTTTCCCACAAAGTATTGCTAAATCCTATTATTATAAGCTAATGATATATATAATACTAGTAAGTGGGACCCTCTTGTAGATTGGAAGTTTAGATCTAGTTCTTCTTTGATGTTTATGATGTTGTTCGACATTGCTTACAAGGTTCTACAAGTTTGATGAAATATTGGTTTTATTTGCAACATAATAGCAGATGGATAATGCGTATTATGTGTTGTTTCTAATTGCTCTAAGCTCTAAAATCCATATTGTGTGAATGGATTATATCCACTATTATCACATTTCTATTTAGCACCTTGATCTGTTACATGTTACACCTGCACAAGACACATGTTAGTAACATGAAATAAGAGCAAGTGAAAAGAGACCTAAGGAAAAATCTAAAGAAAAAATTAAACTATGCTACTATGCTACACTACACTACATGCATTGAATTAAATATATTGTTGTTAGTCCTAGATAACAGGGTTAGTGTCTATTTAATTTATTGGATTATATGGAAAAACATGTGATATGCATTATGGTTGACAATGGTTAATGTGACATAGGGTGGAGTATTTTGGATGATGGTTTAATTGAATGAATTAATGGAATGGTTGGTTGGCGTGTACTAAGTGATTGAAGGAGTAAAGGATGGAAGAAACATGCATGTACTGCACGTCAATCCATACGTCTCCTAATGGTAATCACCCTAGCTTGGATATTGTTCAATTGTGTTTCCCCGTGGTTAAGCTCTGATTTTCAAGAAAGGGAAGAACCGCTCTACCAAGCTCATGTTTTTAAAGATTTTGGTTACAGGTATGTATTTTTCACCATCCATGAACCTGCTCTGGTTATGAAATGGGTATTGGCTCAGTGATGTATGGTTCTGTGCTTTTCTTAAGACTGGAAACTATGTAAACTTGTGATTTTTCTCTCGAATGGATGGTTTGTGTGGTTTTCATTGCAATGATGGTTGAATTCACAGTTTCATTAATCATTCTAAGCGCTAGAAGACATGAAGGATCTCTATCATCCTTAATGGTTTTGGTTGAAAGGTTTCATTCAGTCCAGATTGGTTGGTTGTCTCCACACATTTATTGTCACCATACCTAGTTGTTTTGTTGTTATGGGGTTGTTGGGTTTGAACCACCTTGTATCACTTTGTATCGTTTCACCTGGGTATGGGTTTATTCATGCTATTGATGTTTAAGTAGTGGGTTATGATGGCTATTATGCCAAGGGGATTTCTGAAGGTTGATTGTTATTTATTGGCTCTGTTTTATCTTATCATTCTTTGGGTTGATTGGCAAAACCATGAGGGTTATACCCTGCATGTTCTTGGTGTTATTACAAACAAAAATGAAGCCTCTGCTCCTTTGTTCATAGTCTCTCCTATCTCATGAACTGTCACCCTATCTGCAAAGTTATTAGTGGTATGGATCATGTGTCCACCATATGGTCTCGGAGGTTCAAACCTACTGTTGGGGGTTGACGCCAGTCACCCTGTGTTGGTCCACAGAGAGAACCCTTGATTACTCAAAGCCCGGTTTTAATAAATGGATCCCGCTATATTTTGTCAGGTATATTGTTGATTGTTATGAGTTGATGGGGTATCATCAACAATGGTCCATTGTTAGTTCTTCTTTGTTGATTATGTTGATAGTGGTTTTGGTTATTGGTATTTAGTCACTGCATTGGTTATTATAATAGTCAAATCGATAGCTCAACATGGTTAATTGGTTGATTTGAGAAATGGGATTGAATACACAGGCAATGTATCTTGTATTGTAATTATTTAATTGTTAATCCAACATTAGTTTATAATTGATTAAGTCACAATGATACTTCGTGCATGATGCGTTGGTATGTGTGGGATTCCTACAACATGTTTAATTTGAATTGATGGTTGTTGTTACTATGTGTTTTAATTGCAAATCAAGAGTATTCCAATTTAAAAATCATGATAGTCGTCACACCATCAAAGATAGGCATGGGTTTTATAGCAATATGATTTCAGTGCAATTTCATTATTAAATTGTTTAGAGGAATGAAATCGGGCACGATTTTTGTGTTTGTGTTTGATTGAGGAAATAATTCATGGACAGTGGTTGATGTTTTGATGTTGAAGAAAGTGGAAACAAGTGATTGTTTGTTCATTTAGAAATTTCTTTGAATATTAAATGGGATAAATGAGAAGAAATCAAACTCTTCTACAGGTTGTTGTGGAAGTCATATTGTCTTGTTTTGATGACACTCTGTTGAATATTTAATTGTGAATGGTGAGCAAGTTAATAAACAAAATTGATTGAATTATACATAGTAGTTGTTTCATTGATCATAGTAAGTATTTGGTTGGTGTTTTATCTTTTGCATTTGATAAAGAATGGTTTTATGGATTACTTAATTAATTTTATGAGAAATATATACTCTCCTCCCTACCATTTTTTTCACTTTTCGCTAATTACAATCCCCTCGCCTTATCATATTCATTTTTCACTCCCTGTTCCTAAAATTTAATTACAGTCAAGAGAATTTTGTATTGTAACAGTTTGAAATTGAAGTTTCTTGGATGGATTACAGTGACATGTTATTTGGTTTAAGTTATTGTTGATTGTTTGTTGTCTGTGAGCAGTAAACATGATTCTTCTCCCCCTCATTTTAAAATTTTTCACTCAATACAAACCCCTCGCATATCCCAGAATATGTTTTCACCCCCTAAAAGGCCTCCCTTCCAAGCTCAAGAAGCCCCTAGTATTCTTGTTCCCCCTCATGTCTCATTGTAGCTTGAGGTTCCAGAAAACAATGGATGTAAAGTGATTGTCCACTCGGCAGTCTCCCAACATCGTGGTTGGCCCAAATTGTCTTTACCTACTCCCCTGCCTATCAATCAGATTGTACAATCTGCCCCTATCCACTCAACATCTTAGTCCTCACATGGTAGAAAAAGGTTGAAAACTGAGACCCATCTTACCCCTGACAAAGGAAAATATGTTGCTTCCCCATCCTCACCCTCCAATGGCTCTAATAAATCTGTGTCCTCTCGGATGTATTTGAGGGATGATTGTTCTCATGTGATCAACGAGATTGGGCCTAAAGGCTCGGCACATCCAAAGGAAAATTTAGAAATATCAAAAAGCGATAGTAGCAACAAGGGAAGGATTTCATCTTAGACTAGAAAATATGGATTTTAAGTTTCATTTTATTTATCGTTAATGACAGCTCACTTCAAAAATTTTGGACAACATGTTTTTTTTGGACGTATGAGTAATATATTTTTTGAAAATAGTTTCAAATATCAATGAGATAAATTGTCAAGCATGAATGTGATGATGGGAGTCAGAAGGAGGGATGTTTTTTTAATTAACTGGTTATGTTATGATTTTTAAGAACTAAAGGGGAGTCACAAGGGGTCCCACCTACTAGTTATTATTTATTTAAAACCATTATTATGATTTATTACTTTTCCACCTAACTAAAAATTTGGTTGAGTTTTTAGTTAACATAACAAATGAAGTAGTTCAACTACTTCAACCAATTCTAATTACATAAAATCAAAAGGAAAGGGAGGAACAATGGAGGATAGAATGAGAAGCAGACTAAGGTTTTCTCTTTGAGTTTGTGTTGAGATAGTTCAGTTTTCATTCATTCCTTAATTTATCACAATCCTAATTATTTTTTATGATAACAGGGTCTCATTGTAGAAAGCAAGATTTAGGGTTGAATTACATCATTCAGACACTTGTTTTTCAGAGGTGTTGATCTATCTTTGATAGTCTGTGTAGACTTGTATGTTTGTGAATTAGTTTTCAAGACTGGAAAAGGCTATTGTGCAAAGTTGAGTGGGAAGCAATCTGTGGCAAGTTGATCCATCTTTTAGAGCTCAGTTTTTTATTTTTTGTCAGAGGTCCTTTTGTATGTTTCATCAGGGACGTCTAAGTTTGAATTTGGTCCAAAAATTATTCACAAAATTTTGTAAAAAGAATGACTGTTTGATTAATTGCAACGAAATAAAGTATTTCTTTATGTCTCATATGTCTTGATTATCGACTTGGTGTCTTTACTTCTGTTAGGATATTAATTTTGATGGCTATAAACATAGGGTGATATTCCTGTCTATTTTTCTTTAGCCAAGCAGAATCTGAAAATGCTTGAGTAAGATCATTTCATATCTTTTTCCTCAACATTTATTTGGCAACCATACTGGGGAGATATTCAATATCTCTCTGGTTAATTTTTATGCTTGATTAGCATCGAATACATCTATTTTCTGATATTAATTCTCTGACTGTTTTATTTCTTAATGACTGTGCCTCTTGCAAGCCATCCCAATATTGAGCCTGGCCTTCAAGATCAGACTAGGATTTCTTTGAACATGTTTAAAACCATTTTAGACACTGCCAATACTCATGTTGAGCTTAATCATTCATGGGCAGCAATTGAACGAGATATTAATGCCCAAGAATGTTGGGAAGCTATACGTAGTCATCCTAGAAGTCAACAGTAACCTTCTTGTTCCTTTAGTTTTGGCCTTTCTTTCATGTCCTTAGACTCTCGTATTTCTAGAAGAAGAAGAGGCGTATCACCTAAAATTAATCATATTCATGAAATAGGAAGAAGAAAAGTTGTGTTGTCAACCCAACAGAGTTCTCTAAGGAGAAATATGTCTGATTCATCCAGCTCTTCTTTTTATCCCTCACCTATCATTCACAAGATGTGATTTAGTGGTGGCTCTGGTGGCACTGGAAGTGCTTCAACCTCTCAGTATTCATATTCATTAGTGATTGGTATCTTATATAGCCACCATATGCCTATCCAATCTACCACAAATCCCACCAAAGTCATTAAAAAGTATGGAATTTTCCAGTTTGAAGAAGACGCCACAACCACACTGTGGCATGTGTCCTCTCCTCTTAACCTAGCACCTTCTACTCATCCACTTCCTAAATTCAAAGAACCTCTTCCCAGGTTTTTGGGAAATAAAACTATCACTACAAACGAACACCTGGCATTTTCTAATGATTTTCACAACATAGGGGCCAATGACAATGATACTTGCATGCGCTTATTCGCCAATTCCTTGGAAGGAAAGGTTGCAATTAATTTCTTTGATCTTCCTCCTAATATTGTGTCTACTTGGGAGGATTTAATATATTGGTTTATATAAACATATGGTAAATATAAAATCCCAGCCGAGAAGTTACAGGAATACAATAACATTGCCTATAAGGATGGTGAGACCATCATGTCCTTTAGCTTGTGTTTCACTAAGTTATACAATCAAATCCCTAAACTCATTCGACCTTAGAACCAAACCTCTTTCATGCATTACTACAATGTATTACCTCCCCCCTATCGTCATAGGCTAGAGGAAAAATCCATTGATAATCCTGGTTCCGCTCTGCATACTTGTTTAGAATATGAATAACAACTTAAAGAAGAGGTCTTCCACAGGGATAATTGGTTAAATAGACATACATGTCCACCCTCTTACAACTAGTACAAGATATGAATAATCATATGATAGTGTATGAGTGAAAGGAAAGTTTCTCCCCTCTCACCCCTGGAGCTTTATCCTCTTCTGCACCCCCCTTTAGAAATTCGATTGAAAATTATTTTTAGCCTAAAGCTATCTTGCCTCGAAGTTGGTGTAACTTTTGTGAGAAACACCACGAGGAAGACATATGTGATGTAAGGAAGAGTTCCAGAGATAAGATATTTAGTAAAAGACCAGAAACTACCATTGTTGTCCTAGATTTTGCAGAGCTAGAAGAGGTCATGATCATCAATACTAGGAACAAAGCATATGCTCCCAAGGGAAAATTCGACCCTCCTTGTAATTATTCTAGCCCGAGATCATCCTCACTCACTGTTATTGTTCAGGTTCCTATGGTTTCTGATAGTCAAGGAACAACTCCCCCTCTCCCCTCTTCCATGTACAATATGTTGAATTAATTGGCCAACATCAAATAATATGAAACCCTTCTCGACATGGTTGTTGTCCATGAACAATAGAGGCATCTGAAACAATTCATGGAAGGAAAAGCTTTCGTTGTAGCCAACCTCTCTGAAGAGGTGAATGAAGAGGATTCATCTGTAAATAAAGTAGGTGTACATTACTTTATATACCCAGTAAAAAATCCCCCCTTTTATATTTTTGTAAAGATTATGGATAAGATGGCCCATTGTTACCTCATTGATAGTGGTTTGGGCCCAAGTGTGATGTTGAAGATTATTATGGAAGAGATAGGCTTGTATTGTACAAATGAAAATGCCAGAAGCATGCTCTCCTATAATGGTCTACAACAAATGACCATAGGTGAGATTAAATATCTAACCTTAGTTCTATGTGCACACCCTGAAATAAGGACAACCATTAGTATTCAGGTAATCAATATGCCAGTAAGCAATTACTCAATCATCTTGGGAAGAGATTGGAACTATTTAATAGGTGGATACCTCACACTCAACGAAACACATTTATCCATTCCTAGGAATGGTAAAAACATTATATTCCTTAGAGAGGGAAGGATTTGACCTTACATAGAGAGTGTCCCACAGCCTAATGTAAACTATATCAAAGAGGAACTAGGAGTGTATTCCATCTTTGTTGAGGAGGGTAATATTCCCTTGGAACAAATTGATTTAGATGATTATATGTGGCACATGCACTTTGATTTAGATGATGATATGTGGCACATGCACTTTGATTTAGATAATAATATGTCGCACATGCTCTAATGAAGGTAATGGAGCTGGCATTATCTTGATTTCCCCTATAGGGAAAATTCATAACTTGTCTTACAGGTTGGAGTTTGCTTTTACGAACAATGTCATTGAATGAGAAGATTTACTATTAGGCATTGAAAATGCCTATAATATTGGTTGTGGTCACCTTTCAAATTTTGAAGATTCTGAGCTTGTTGTGAACCTTGTACGTAAGATATACTCTCCTAGCAACAAGTTGATGAAATGATATACCCAAACTATTTGGGAACTTATCTCGAAGCTATTATCTTTCAACATCACTCATGTTAAGAGGGATTTAAACTCAATCGTTTATTGGTTAGATGTCTTTGCAACTTCTTTTAATCGAAAAAAATTTCCTCAAAGACCTGATTGTACTTTTCAATCTCTATATCATCCACATATCCCTTAAAATATAGAATCTCGACAGGTTTTCCCTAACGATGAGAGAATTTGTGATTTCATTCAAAATGAACCTCTTAATCCCAAGGAAATTATATCCATAGAAGATGACAAGATTCCTAAATTCCTGACTCCTCTTGAGAGTTCATTTTCATTGAGTGATGTAGGAAATAAAGAGAAATAGAAAGAAGAGGAGTAAAAAAAGAAAGTGGGTGAAGCCATCTCCTTGAACATTGGGACACCTGAAGCTCCAAGGAATGTTAAAATAGGTGCATAATGTTCTGGTGAAGAGAAAATGAAGTTTGCCAAGCTACTTGGTAAATTTCAAGATGTTTTTCCTTGGTCTTATGAGGATCTTCGTGGTTTTGATCCTAGTCTTATACAAAAGGCCATCTCCATCAAAGGAAGGCATAAAACCATCTAGGAAAAAACAAAGACTTATCAACCCTGCACTGGAAGAAACTATTCGAAAAGGATTGGAAAATATCCTGAAGACTGGTATCATCTTTCCAATTAAGCATTCTGAATGGGTTTTAAATTTGATCCATGTCCGAGAAGACATTGAACATATAAGATTTTGAATTCATTTTCACGCAGTTAAGAGGGATATTATGAAAGGTTATTCTCCTCTCCCTAATAAGGAAATGATTTTGAAATAATTCATAGGGTCGTAGATGATGCCCTTAATGTTTTTTTTCAATTACAATCAAAAAAAGGTAAGAGGAGTAGATGCTTGCAAAACCACTTTAATCATTGATTGGGATACCATGACTTATGAACCTATGCTTTATGGCTTACCTAACCCAAGTATCACTTTTAAAAGACCTATACAAATAAATCTTGATGAATTGATCAATATTCAGATCTATCTTGATAATCTAATTATCTACATTAAGGGGTTGTTACTTACCTCAGAGTTTCAAGTGTTATTTTTGGGTCTCTTCAAAATTTATATTGTCCTGTATACTAACTCTTACATCCTAAAGTATTTATAGGAGCAATTGTTTTCCTACAGCACTAACAGTTCTCACTTGAAACATTACATGGGACCAACTTGAAAAGTTCTAACATTGTTAGATTTTTTTTTGTATATTAGTAGTCTAGCTCTGCTTTCACTATTCCACTTTTTTTCATATCTTCTTACAACAATTTGATTTATTCTTTCTTTTTTTAACAATTTCCTACTACTTTAACAATTCTTTCATTTTATTTTTTGCTATTTTAAATTTTGCAATTTTAATTCTATTATGATTTTTATTTCCTTTTCATCTTGTAGTTGATTTTGGTCAAGTTGTTGGATCAATTGTGCCAGAATGACACTCCTATTAGATATTGCTAGTCAATGGCAACCAATATTACACAGTTGTTACGATGTCCCCATGAAATCACTTGAATTTGTTATCCTCTTTCACTACTTTTTTAAAATAAATTGGTTATCTCCCTCTTCTTCTTTCCATTTCTTCATCGATTTGAGAATTTAAAGAGAAGAGTTTGGATTGAACGATTATGTACACTTGATCAGTGGATCAAATTTTGCTCAATTTTCAAAGTTCTCGGGATGCGACGAAAATAGTGCCATTGCGTTTGTCTCGTCTTCTTGATTCTGGCGGTATATTTACTTTCTCAAACGGAGTGCGTATGGAGAAGATATCGCAATCTGTTCACCAAGCCAAACAGACAAATTTTTTGGATGCTGACTGTACCTGTCCGTACAGTCCGTACAGTCCGTACGGTGACGTGGCAGGACCATACAGGCCGTACGGTGACATGGCAAGACCATACAGGCCGTACGATGATGACGTGGCAGTTGTTTATTGCTTGGTTACTGGCGAATCGGGTGGTGACACCTGTCCAGTTGGTGGCAAGTAATATGAGGACACGTGGCCCAATCCATGGGCACCACGTGTCCCCCTCATTATTGGTTTATTTGGTTGTATAAAATTGTATTGGGAGTCTGCGGGGTTCGACCCCCGGACCTCCCCCCACACTAACGCCTTTGCGAACCTTCGCTAGCCATTACACCACCGTTTGTTCCTTGTTATCATTACGGGAAACATTATATTTATGTTTAATGTGTTGTATATCGGGCAGGGGGGTCGGGCCGGGGCTAAGCCCTAGCCCGCGGTCGTTTTGATTCACAAATGACCCAACACATATTTTATAGCCCGACTGTTTGGCGCGAATTGTATTGTATTTTATATATAACATATACCAATGTGTACACGCGGGGTTTGAAACCAAGACCCGTGGTTTCATATATATAACCGTGTGTTAAATGTTGGCGCGGGTTTGAAACCACATGTGACCCCAAACCGGAAGTTGCACGGTTATAACGGGTATAACCACCATTTTCCAATGCGCGAGGTCACATGGCCATATGCCAAGGTGCCGAGGCGGTTAGGGGATGGAGGCGCCTTAACCATCCTACGGTTTGCACCATTGGCGCAGTTGCGTCCAGTGTTGGGTTTTTGCGCTTAAAAGAGCGTGTGAGCCAGGTTTGTTGAAGAAGGGTACGAATTGTAGAACCAGAGACAGCAAGCTTGAAGAGGGAGACTTCTAGGAGGCCTAACTTCTTCATTTTTCGACCGATTGAGGTGCCAAAAGAGCCCAGACAGGGGTTTTGGGACGCTGGGAAGCCATTGGAGCAGTCGGTTTGTCATTTTGAGCATTATAAGACATGTTTTTGAGCACGTTTTGAGAAATTAATAATAATTATCCATTGAAAGCTGGACCAGGAGATGTAGCCCATAAGAGGGGTGAACTCCTTTATCAATTACTGTGCGCATGTGTTTATGTTCAATGTTTATGCTGTTGTCTATGTGTATTTGCATTAAGTAATCCTTAATTTATGTGTTGCAAATTGATCATGTTGCTTTAAACACATAACATTTCACTTGCAATAATTATTCAAGTTTTTCAAGTCTTCTTCATTTTTAGATCAAGTTGGTATCAGAGCACTGATTTTGAAGACTTGATTGTTTGCAAGTTTTGTTTCTGATGCTCACAAGGTTGAAACTCACAAGAGGAGAAGGTCAACTTGTGGAGCCAAGTTCTTATCCGAAAAGGAGGAAGCATATTCATTCACCGCAAGTTGCAGAGAGACATTCACCAAGCATGGCTCATGCAGAAATTCATGAACGTATTCCGGACGAAGAAGAAGATCTCAGACAGACTATCATAGAGTTGAGAGATATGATGAATATTTTGTTGGAACGGAACATAATGTCGCAGGGTGAAGGCTCTAACCCTTCAATGCATAAGGGAAGAGGTGGTGACAAGACTCCAAACAGAGATTGAGGGAATGGTGCTTCTCCACCACCCTCTCCTCCATCATCATCTTATTCTTCTTCTTCTACCAGTTCGAAACATCTTCCCAATGGGCATGGTAAAACTCCTTCGCAAATTCCTTCATTAAAGATTGATATAAAATTTGAGTTTCCACTTTATAATGGAGAAGTTAACGCTGAAAAGTTAGATAACTGGA
>ML786490.1:0-33829 GCA_009831015.1 Picea engelmannii | reverse complement strand
GGTAACAATGCTTTTCATTTAGATTTGCCTCCATATATGCAGATGTATGCAGTTGTTAATGTTGAGAATTTGAAGTTGTATGAGCCTCCATTGATTGATGATCAAGGAGAGCATGTTCAGATTCCTTCCATAGATGATTTTTCCCTAGAGTATCTAACAGAACTACAGGAAGACACCATACTTGACAGGAGGATGTGAACTTCGAAGCGAGGAAATGTGGAGTATTTGCGAGTTGGTATTAAAGGGACAAATCCAAGCAAGGCCAAGTGGATTGAGGTTGGAAGGGTGAGGGAACTTTACCCTCATCTTCACATAGACTGAGATAGTCTTTTGGTGGTCCAAAAGCTTCCCAATGGGGAGGTGTGATTAGGGGATCAAATTTTGCTCAATTTTCAAAATGCTTGGAATGTGACGAAAACAGTGCCATTGTGTCCGTATCGTCTTCCTGATTCTGGCAGTATATTTACTTTCTCAAACGGAGTCCGTATGGAGAAGATATCACGATCTGTTCACCAAGCCAAACAGGCAAAATTTTTGGATGATGACTGTACTTGTCCGTACATTCTGTACAGTCCGTACGGTGATGTGGTAGGACCGTACATGCCATATGGTGATGACATGGTAGTTTTTTATTGCTTGGTTGCTAGCGAATCGGGTGGTGACACGTGTCCGGTTGGTGGCAAGTAATATGAGGACACGTGGCCCAATCCATGGGTGCCACGTGTCCCCCTCATTATTGGTTTATTTGGTTGTATAAAATTGTATTGGGAGTCCGCGAGGTTCGACCCCCGGACCTCCCCCCACACTGATGCCTTTACGAACCTTCGCTAGCCATTACACCACCGTTTGTTCCTTGTTATCATTACGGGAAACATTATATTTATGTTTAATGTGTTGTATATCGGGCGGGGGGTCGGGCCGGGGCTAAGCCTCGGCCCGCAGTAATTTTGATTCACATATGACCCAACACATATTTTATAGCTCGACCATTTGGCGCGAATTGTATTGTATTTTATATATAACATATACCAATGTGTACGCGCGGGGTTTGAAACCAAGACCCGTGGTTTCATATATATAACCGTGTGTTAAATGTTGGCACGAGTTTGAAACCACATGTGACCCCAAACCGGAAGTTGCACGGTTATAACGGGTATAACCACGATTTTCCAATGCGCGAGGTCACATGGCCATATGCCCAGGTGCCGAGGCGGTTAGGGGCTGGAGGCGCCTTAACCGTCCTACGGTTTGCACCGTTGGCACGGTTGCACCCGATGTTGGGTTTTTGCACTTAAAAGAGTGTGTGAGCCAGGTTTGTTGAAGAAGGGTGTGAATTGTAGAACCAGAGACAACAAGCTTGAAGAGGGAGACTTCTAGGAGGCCTAACTTCTTCATTTTTTGACTGATTGAGGTGCCGAAAGAGCCCAGACAGGGGTTTTGGGATGCTGGGAAGCCATTGGAGCAATCGGTTTGTCAATTTGAGCATTGTAAGACATGTTTTTGAGCATTTTTTGAGCAATTAATAATAATTATCCATTGGAAGCTGGACCAGGAGATGTAGCCCATAAGAGGGGTGAACTCCTTTATCAATTGTTGTGCACATGTGTTTATGTTCAATGTTTATGCTACTGTCTATGTGTATTTGCATTAAGTAATCCTTAATTTATGTCTTGCAAATTGATCCTGTTGCTTTAAACACATAACATTTCACTTGCAATAATTATTCAAGTTTTTCAAGTCTTCTTCATTTTTAGATCAACACTGTGGCAAACCCCCTCATGTTTCACATTTTTCATGAGTTGTTCCCAAACTCTCGGTCATTCTTCCATTAAATACGCTCACTTTCCCCTATTGCATAATATTCCTAGTTATATCTTCTTAACCTATTGTTCTTGGTCCATGAAACCATGAGTTATGAGTTCTGAATCTACTAAAAACAAATTTCGCCATGGATTCATCAGTTTGTTGATGATAAAAATCGCAACAAGGATTTTTTCCGCAAAGTATTGCTAAAGCCTATTATTATAAGCTAAAAATATATATAATACTAGTAGGTGGGACCCCCTTGTAGATTGGAAGATCAAATGTAGTTCTTGTTTCATGTATATGTTGTTGTTTGACAATGCTTACAGGGTTCTACATGGTTGATTAAATCTTGGTTTTATTTGCGACATAATAGAAAATGGATAATGCATATTATGTGTTGTTTCTAATTTCTCTAAGCTCTAAAATCCATATTGTGTGAATGGATTATATCCACTATTACACATGCACAAGACAAATGTTAGTAACATGAAATAATAGCAAGAGAAAAGAGACCTATGGAAAAATCTAAAGAATAAATTAAACTATGCTACACTACACTACATGCATTGAATTAAATGTATTGTTGTTTTTCCTAGCTAACAGGGTTAGTGGCTATACAATTTATTGGCTTATGTGGAAAAAACATGTGATATGCATTATGGTTGGCAATGGTTAATGTGACATAGGGTGGCACATTTTGGGTGATAGTTTCAATGCATGGTTTAATTGAATGAATTAATGTAACGGTTGGTTGATGTGTACTAAGTGATTGAAGGAGTAAAGGATGGAAGCGACGCACATTTATTGCACGTCACTCCATACCTCTCCCGATGGTCGTAACCCTAGCTTGGATATTGTTCAATTGTGTTTCATTGTGGTTAAGCTCCGATGTTTAGGAAAGGGAAGAACCTCTCGACCAAGCTCAAGTTTTTAAGGATTTTGGTTACATATATGTCTTTTTCACCATCCATAAACCCCCTCTTGTTATGAAATAGGTATTGGCTCGGTGATATATGGGTCTGTGCTTTTCTTAAAACTGGAAAATGTGTAAACTTGTGATTTTTCTCTTGAATGGATGGTTTGTGTGGTTTTAGTTGCAATGATGGTTAAAGTCACAGTTTCATTAATCATTCTGAGTTCTAGAAGCCATGAAGGCTCTCTGTCGTACTTAGTGGTTTTGGTTGAAGGGTTTCATTCGGTCTAGATTGGATGGTTGTCTCCTCACATTTCTTGTCACCATACCTGGTCGTTTTGTTGTTATGGGGTTGTTGGTTTTGAGCCTCCTTGTATCACTGTGTATCATTTCACCTGGGTACGGGTTCGTTCATGCTATTGATGTTTGCGCAGTGGGTTATGATGGTTATTATGCCAAGGGGCTTGCTTAAGGTTGAATTTTATTTCTTGCCTCTGTTTTATCTCAACATTCTTTAGGTTGATTGGGAAAACCACGAGGGTTATACCCTGCATGTTCTCGGTGTTATTACAGACCAAAATTAAGCCTCTGCTCCTCTATTCATAGTCTCTCCTATCTTGTGAAATGTCACTCTGTCTACAAATTTATTGGTGATGTGGCCTGTGTGTCCACCGTATGGTCTCGAAAGTTATCACCCATTGTTGGGGGCCGACTCCAGTCTCCCTGTGTTGGTCCACAGTGTGAACCCTTGATTACTCAAAGCCTGGTTTTAATAAATGGAGCTTGTTATATCCTTTCAGGTATATTTTTTATTCTAATGAGTTGGTGGGGTATCGTTGATGGTGGTCGATTGTTAGCTCCTATTTGTTGATTATTTTGATAGTTATTTTGGTTATTGGTATTTAGTCACTGCATTGGTTATTATAATAGTTGAATTGATAGCTCACCATGGTTAATTGGTTGATTTGAGAAATGGGATTGAATACACAGTAGATGTCGCTTATATTGTAATTATTGAATTGTTAACCCAACATTAGTTTATAATTTATTAAGTCATAGTGATGCTTTGTGCATGATCCGTTGGTATGTAGGGATTCCTACAACATGTTTAAGTTGAATTAATGGTTGTTTTTACTGTTTGTTTTAATTTCAAATAGGGAGAATTGCAATTTAAAAATCATGATAGTCATGACTTGGTTGTCCACTGCATATGTTTATGAATATCATTTGGTCACATCATCAGATATGGGCACAGGTTTTATAACAATATCATTTCATTGCAATTTGATTATTAAATTGTTTACAGGAATGAAATCGGGCACAATTTTTGTGTCTGTGTTTGATTGAGGAAATAATTCACGACCAGTGGTTGATGTTTTGATGTTGAACAGAGTGGAAACAAGTGACTATGTGTTCATTTGGAAATTGCTTTAAATATTAAATGGGACCAATAAGAAGAAACATAACTCTTCTACAGGTTTTTGTGGAAGGCATGTTGTCTTGTTTTGATGACACTGTGTTAAAGATTTAATTACGAACAGTGAGCAAGTTAATAAAAAAAATTGATTTAATTACACATAATAGTTGTTTAATTGATCACATTGATTATTTGGTTGGTGTTGGATCTTTTGCGTTTGATATAGAATGGTTTTATGGATTACTTAATTAATTTGATGAACAATATCTACTCTCCTCCCTTCCATTTTTTTCACTTTTTCCTAATTAAAATCCCTTCAACTTACCATATTCATTTTTCAGTCCCTATTCCTAAAAATTAATTACAGTCAAGAGAATTATGTATTGTAATAGTTTGAAATCACAGTTTCTTGGATGGATTATAGTGACATGTTCTTTGGTTTACATTATTTTTTATTGTTTGTTGTGTGTGAGCAGTAACCATGATTCTTAACCCCCTCATTTTACCATTTTTCTCTCCATACAAACCCCTTTCATATCCCAGAACCTTTGTTCACCCCCTACTCATTGACAATGATTAAACAATTTGTATGGATTGGATTGCATGATTCTGATATGTTACTGAGCCAAAATTTATTTCATATTTTAAAAGAGTTGTCATGTATGGTTTTTAAAGAAACTACTTTTTAATCAATCAAGCATACATGAATGAGATTTTTCAATCGAGGTAACCGAGGAAGAGGTAACTGGAATAGGGGCCCAAGAAGGCCAAGATTCTCCATTCACTTTGATGTTGACTCGCAAGAGTTAGGTCAGCTATTTCAGGCTGGGTTTTTCAATTGGATTGGGGAAGGAATGGTCCAACCTAGGCTTGAAAGACTTCCCTTCCAAGCTCCACAAGCCCTTGGTATTATTGTGCCCCCTCATGTCTCATTGCAACTCGAGGTTCCCGAAAATGATGGATGGCAAGATATTGTCCACCTAGCATCCTCTGAACATCGTGGCTGACCCAATTTATCTTTACCTGCTCCCTGCCTATCAATCATATTGTCCAAGACACCCCTATCCACTCACCATCTCAATCCTCACATTCTATCAAAAGGTTGAAACCGAGGCCCACCATGCCCCTGGCAAAGGAAAATCTATTGATGCCCCTTCCTTACCCTCCAATGGCTCTGATAAATATGTGTCCTTCCAAATGCATTTGAGGGACGATTGTTCTCATGTGATCATCAATATTAGGCCTAAAGGCTCAACACATCCAAAGGAAAATTCAGAAATATCAAAAGGTGACAGCAACAACAAGGGAAGGGTTGCATCTCAGAGTGGAAAATATGGATTTTAAGTTTCATTGTATTTATTGTTGATGACAGTTGACTTCAAAATTTTTGGATAACATGTTTTTTTCGGATGTATGAGTAATATATTTTTTGAAAATAATTTCAAATATCAATGAGATAAATTGTCAAGCATGAATGTGATGATGGGAGTCACAAGGAGGGATGCTTTTTTTAATTAACTAGTTATGTTATGATTGTTAAGAACTAAAGAGGACTCACAAGGGGTCCCACCTACTAGTTATTATTTATTTAAAACCCTTATTATGATTTGTTACTTTTCCCCCTAAGTAAAACGTTGGTTGAGTTTTTAGTTAACTTAACTAATGAAGTAATTCAATTACTTCAACCAATTCTAATTGCTTAAAAGAAAAAGGAAAGGGAGGAATAGTGGAGGATAGAAGGAGAAGCACACTAAGGTTTTATCTTTGAGTTTGTGTTGAGATAGTTCAGTTTTCATTCATTCCTTAATTTATCACAAGCCTAATTCTTTTTTATGATAGTAGGGTCTTATTGTAGACAACAAGGTTCAGGGTTGAATTACATCATTCAGACACTTGTTTTTCAGAGGTGTTGATCCATCTTTGATAGTCTATGTAGACTTGTCTATATGTGAATTAGTTTTCATGACTAACAAAGGCTATTGTGTAGAGTCGAGTGGGCAACAATCTGTGGCAATTTGATCCATCTTTTAGAGTTCAGTTTGTTTTTTTTTGTCAGAGGTCCTTTTGTATGTTTCATCGGGGACATCTAAGTTTGACTTTTGTCGAAAACTTCTTCACGAAAGTTTGTAAAAAGAATGACTCTTTGATGAATTGAAATAAAATAAAGGATTTATTTATGTTTCATATGTCTTGATTACCGACTTGGTGTCTTTACTTCTATCTCTACATTTATTTCATCAATTGTTATATTCATAAAATCATATAAATAATGAATTTTCTAGCAAGCTTTTATTTATAAAAAGACTATCCTAAGCACTTGTAATCAATACTTGTGAGATAGGATATTATTTTTTATGGCTATAAACATAGGGTGATATTCCCATCTATTTTTCTTTAGCCAATCAGAATTTGAAAATGCTTGAGTAAGATCATTTCATATATTTTTCCTCGACAATGATGTTTAATGATCAAGTTTCAGAGAATGAATGAAATGGATTTGAAAGCGAGAAGAAACAGAATAAAACAGTTTGTAGCACCAAGGGGTGAAACCAACAAAAACCTCTCCTTCAGCCTTTAAACAACGTGTAGATTCTCATGGAGTACATGGTGGACTTGTGTTTGTTGTTGATGTCGTTAAGTTTGAATGGGAATTTTTGAAGGTGTTCCAACCTCCGAATCTCCTCTATATTCAGTTCACAGTGCCGAGGTTGAAATGCCTATGTATAGCACCAAGTTGGCAGTGGCGAGCTCAAACACAATTTTCCCACTTGGAAGAAACTATTAGAAACTTTTATGAAATAATCCCTAGAAATTTGTTTAAAATACCATATCTGGAAAAAAAAAGGAGATCTTATTTGAAACTATCCATAAATGCAATGATGGAAATGAATGCATGGAGTACTTTTGAATGCGTTGCGAACTCTCCTAGTGAGTTGCAAGCGCATAGATCAAATCTGATTTGACAGCTAAACGGGTAAAAGGTGACAAAGGACGATCTTTCATACAACATGGAGGTGTGACATGTCAAGGTGATGATGGAGAGTTTCAAAGATTTGACTCGTGAAGGTTTATTAAACTTGTCATAATAAAAAAGACATAACCCAAGGACTCTATACCAAATCCAAACTAACCTTAACTTAATTAAATCAAAATTTGAAATATGACTATAGAAAAGGAACATAAAAACCTAAAACTTAAAAAAACCTATGACTTAAAATAAAAAATGAAATGATTTTTGACCCTTTCAATTCTATGTGATAACACACTTGATGTTGGTGATGTTAGTGAGATTGAAAATGAAGAGTTCGATGCAAAATAAGTTGTAGGAGAACAAACAGTATAGGAGCGACTGCTAAGAGATTTTTTTCAAGCTGGGAACCAGAGAAAAAGTAGAGGTCCCAATGTATGAGGGTAACTTAAATGTAGAATAATTTCTTGACTTGGTATGTGATTTATATAAGTACTTTTATTATGAGGAGATTGTTTATGAAAAGAAGGTTAATCATGAAGTAACCAGATTGAAGGGACATGCAATGTTATGGTGGGACAAATTACAAGTTGACAAAAGATGCAAAGGTAAGTCTAAAATTAAGAATTGGGATAGAATGGTAGCTAAATTTAAGGCTAAGTTCATACCTAAGGATTATCAGATCAATATGTTCAATAAGTTACAAAATCTGAGACAGAAAGGTTTGTCAGTGAAAGACTAAACTTAAAAGTTTTACAAGATGAATATAAGAGCAGGACATAGGGAGAATGATGAAGAAAAAGTTGCTAGGTACATTAATGGCCTGAGATATGAAATCCAGGATGAGATCATCATGATCAAAATCAGAAATGTGGAATATTATTATCAGGTAGCCCTGAAGGAAGAAGAAAAGTTGGCCATGGAATAGAGTCAATAGAACAGAGGAAAAAGTACTAGCAAAGGTAAAGGAATTTCTAGAGAACAATTCTAGAAGCCCAGAGTAGAGACTAGAAAGTATCACAGTTAGACAGAGAGGGAAGAAATTTCTAGAGGAGGAAACTATGTAGGAAGGAACTCTTTCCCTAGAGGAATAGGAAGATGTAGAGGAGGAGAAGTGAAGTGTTATGTCTGTTGAAAGATAGAGAACATGTGACACAGTCACGCTCGCAAGCACGTCCGCTCACAGGATCTTCCCTTCTTCCACGGCCCGAAGAACTGTAACGCTCTTCTATTTCCCTATCGGGAAATATGCACCCACAACAATCCTTGTGGGATCCCCCTCTTTACGATTGGGATATCGGAATTCACGACTTCGCAAATCTTGTGGTCGAGCGCTGCACTCCCGAATCCCTGAATATTGATACAGTCAATGCTGACCCTTTCCTTTTCTTTTCATGATTTCTTCTATCGCAACTTCGGCACTCGTGATGTCAAACAAATCCTATCCCCGAATCCTGAATTCTGATATGCTGATTACCCGACACATGCGCGAGTTGACTTTTCCATGCCCTGTCACCTCATCAGGATTTTGGACTTCTCTATATCGCGAATCCTAATGAAATTGTTTTGGAACTTCTCGCCACGAAACCCCAAAATGGTGTGCCACGTGTCCACTTGCCGACTCCTGTGGCCCCACACTCTCCCTTGACTATTGGGATATCGCGTTTCACGATTTCGCGATTCCTGTTGCAATGTTCACGGGACTTCAACCCATGAAACCCCGATATGGAATTTCACATGTAAATCCGACGGTCCCTGTGACTTGGATCTACGGTCCTACCTCTCCTAGACTTTGAAGATTTGGGAATACTTCACCGTATCTCCCCTGTACCTCTGTGAGATCTAATGGCTCACGGGGTTTTGCGAATTCTCCTCGGAGAATACCAACCGTCCGTCTTTCCTTGATAATTCCTACGAATAACCAAGTGTTCCTCCACAACTCGTCCACCTGCACACAAAATTATGATGCTTTATGGAATCCTTCCAGGCACAACTTCTCTACACGGCCCTTCAACAGTTTGTAGGCCTTATCCTCCCTAAGATTTTTCTTATGACTCTGAGACTTAGAAAAGACTCTTGTGCGCACTCCTTGCGGAAACTTACAGACACTTCCAAGTACGGAATTTCCTTCGATTATGGGCACACTTGCAACAGCAGTCCTTCAATGCTTCTCTCAGATTTGCAACTCTGAGGCTTATCTTGGCCTGTGCACTCCTTGCACGGCTCCTATACCTAACTGCACCTTTTGGGTGAACGAGAACAAAAGAAACCCTATCTGAACCCTCTGTCAATGCACTCCTTACGGACACTTCAACTACACTCCTTGCAGGAACTCTAGCTCAAATAAAGAAACAATTGAAACTCATTCCAACTTCCTTTCAGACTTCAAATTCAAACATGAAATCATATAGACAGCATATAAAGAAAATGTATAACAGGAAGCAAACATTCATGAGCATATCATTCAGCATCAATACACATAGAACAGACACAAAACCATGAATTTGAATCAACCTCTTTCTATTAATTCGAATGTCTATACATGGGTGTTCTTACACAGCTCTCTACGTGCTTTTACTCTTCTTGTTCAATAATAATGTTAGAATACACAATGAGGGTGTCTATATCCCGTTTCCCTCTTGCGCTCTAAAACTGTCTAATCTAGAATTAAAAATCTATCTACCTGCATTAACTACTTTAAATTCCTTCTACCTACTAAGGACAAGAGAAATCCGCTCAAGGTCCATTTACATTATACAAGTGCGCTTCATTAAATTTTCACATTTATGTTTGACGCATCAACTTCAAGAGAAATTCAAAATTTGTGCTGGCTTGTCCAGCTGTCCTTCGCTTTCGTGCTGGCTCGCTTGATGTAGGTGATGCTCCTGCATCATACTCCCTCGCTTGAAAAATTTCATGGCCTCCTATCCATGAGCTCGTGCACGGTCTGTCCATGCTTCAGTATCTCTACTTCATTCTCCTAGATAGCATCTTCACCTGGATGGTTCTTCCATTTGACCAGATACTCAAAGTATTACTTTCGCCTGGTCCTCTTACCAATTCTTTTATCTAGTATGTGCTCCATCTGCTGCTTTTCTACAACTGACATCTTCTTTGTCCACTGGATCACTGGCTACTCATATCCAATCTCTGTTTCCTCAGCCTTATATGGGTACAAATCCGAGATGTTGAATATCGGAGAAATTACGATCCCATCGGGTAATTCAATCGCATAAGCATTTTCCCGAAATTTATTCAAGACCCTGCATGGCCCGATTTTCTTCATCTTCAATTTATTATATGTTCCCCTCGGGAACCTTTCCTTTCTCAAATGTGCCAGAATCAAGTCACCAACCTCAAACTAAAGTTTTCTTCTATGCTGATCTATTATGCGCTTGTAT
This sequence comes from Picea engelmannii, assembly GCA_009831015.1. Lineage (NCBI taxonomy): Eukaryota > Viridiplantae > Streptophyta > Pinopsida > Pinales > Pinaceae > Picea > Picea engelmannii. The sequence goes on along the minus strand of ML786490.1, from coordinate 23,324 downwards.
TCCTGGCTTGAATTCATCAATCGCTCCTTCACCTGACTGTGAAGTTCTTTCATCGCCTCGACGAATTCTTCTTCACTAACGCTCCTAGTCGCAGTCTGTTCTGAATCCCTCAGTTCAGAAATTCCTCTTGGCTGCATGCCATAGAGAACCTGAAATGGACTTTTCCCTATGCTCCTATTGACTGAATCATTATAAGCAAACTCTGCCTGAGGTAATATGTTATCCCACTGGCTATGGTGTTCTGTCACCAAGCTCCTCAGCAAGTCTCCCAGACTTTTGTTTACTACTTATGTCTGTCCATCCGTCTGAGGATGATACGCTGAACTAAACAACAAGTTAGTTCCCATCTTCTTCCATAAGGTCCTCCAAAAATGCCCTGCGAACTTTGTATCTCGATCCGAAACTATACTCCTTGGCAAACCATGAAGTCGAATGACCTCTTTGAAAAACAGGTTCGCAATGTGAGTTACGTCACTGGCTTTCTGACATGGAATGAAATGTGCCATATTTGAAAATCTATCCACCACCACAAAGATCGAATCAACACCTCTTTGTGTTCTTGGCAACCCCAATACAAAATCCATGATAATTTCATCCCACGACCTTTCAGGTATGGGCAATGGTTGATAAAATCATGCATTCTGTGTTCTGCCCTTCAAATGCTAGCAAATTCTGCATCTGTTCATGAATCTCTTGACATATTCTCGCAGTCCTGGCCAAAAATATGACTCATTCAGCTTTGCAAACATTTTTTCATGACCAAAGTGCCCTGCTAATCCTCCACTATGTTTCTCCTTTAACAAATTCTCCCTCATGGAGCATTTCAGAATACATAGTTGATTGCCCTTGAATAGAAATCCTTCTTGGATCATGTATTCGGCCCACTAGCTTCTATCCCTGAGAACTGGATTCTCAGCTGCTTAATACGCCTCTTTAAAATCCTGATCATCTGCGTACATATTCCTGAGATCATCAAAACCCAGTGTTTTGACCTTGAACTCCTGCAACAAAAAACATTTCCTGATCAAAGCATCAACAACTTTGTTAGCAGTACCAGAAATATGTTTTATCACAAAAGTGAAATTTTTCATATACTCAACCCATTTGACATGTTTCTGATTCAACTTTTCCTATTGAGTCACGAACTACAGTGCATGATTGTCACTATACAAGACAAATTCTTTCGGGATCAAGTAATGCCTCCATTTTTTCAATGCCTGTATGATAGCATAAAACTCCTTATCATATGTGGAGTACTTTATTTTCTCTTCATTCAGCTTCTCACTGAAGTATGCGATTGGTCTGTCTTCCTGACTCAATACTGCCCCGATTGTGAATCACTTGAAATGTTTTTCGGATATCTGGCAGCACCAAAATCGATTGTTCCATGATCTTCCTTTTCAACAGATTGAAACTTTTCTCAGCCTCTTCTATTCAGTGAAAAGACTTGTGTCTTTTCTTCACTGTATCCATCATCGTTGCACTAATTCCACTGAAATTCTTGATGAACTTTCAGTAGAAACTAGCCAATCCGTGAAAACTTCTCACCTCAAAGATATTCTTCGGTGATGGCCAATTCTTGTTCACTTCCACCTTGTCTGGATCCATCCTCAACTCATCTGCAGAAATAACAAATCCCAAGTAAATGAGCTCTGTCTTCATGAATGAGGAATTTTTCATGTTTATCAATAGCTTCTCCTGCTGCAATATCTGCATCACTATAGCCAAATGCTTCAAGTGCTCTGCCACTGATTTGTAGTAAACCAGTATGTCATCCAAATACACAATGACAAATTTCCCGATGAACTCCTTCAGGACTTCGTTCATCAACCTCATGAAGGTACTCGGTGCATTTGTTAAGAAAAACATCATAACAAGCCATTCATACAACCCTTTGTTTGTTTTGAATTCTTTCTTCCATTCATCACCTTCTCTCATGCGAATCTAGTGATATTCGCTTTTCAAATCAATATTTGAAAAGTAATTTTCTCCACTCAAGCAATCCATCAGGTCATCCATCCTTGGCAATGGAAGTTTGTACCTGATGGTTATCTTGTTAATCGTCCTTGAGTCAGTACACATCCTCCAGCCTCCATCTTTCTTCGGACTGAGTATTTTTGGAACAACACATGGACTCAAGCTTTCCCTGACCAAACCTTTGTCCAATAATTCCTAGACTTGCCTCTTGACCTCTTCATTCTCTTGCGGCGTCAATATGTACACAACTTTGTTTGGAAAAATAGCTCCTGGTATGAGATCGATATGATGACTCACACTCCTGACCGGTGGCAACGAGCGAGGTAATTCGTCCACTACTATATCAGCGAACTCTTCCAGCAGTTCCTGAATTTCTTCTGGTAAATCATCCACTCTTGAGCTAGTCAAAAAAATCTTCGGTTTCCTGACCACAAAGAACTATGGATCCTCCTTCTTCTTAACCTCTGTAAGAAGTTCCTTCCCACTCACGAGAATTACTGTGTTGCTTACTTCAGGTTTCACTTCCTTTTCCTTAATCAGAAGCAACATGTGTGTCCTCCCACTCTTCTCTAGGGTGTATGTGTTCATTCTCCCATCATGAATCACATTCCTGTCATATTGCCATGGTCTACCCAGCAATAGATGACAAACATCCATAGGAATGACATCACATAATATCTTATCATTATATCCGCCTATCTTAAACTCAACTAAACATTGTTTAGTGACAGTTACCTGGTGTCCTTTTTGTAGCCACAAAATTTTGTATGGGCTGGGATGATCAGTCGTCTCCAGCTTCAACTTCTCTACCATCTCTGTAGAAATGATATTATCCATGCTACCACTGTCTACAATGACCTTGCATACCCTGTCCTTGGTTTTGCAAGCAGTCCTAAAAAGTTGTGTCCTTTGGACTTAACTCTCCACCTCCTTCTTTGGTGTCAAAAGAGATTTTCGCATCATCAGTGATCTTCTGCCTTCAACGTCTTCTGCCTCAACATCCTGCCTCTATGCTTCGGTGATGCGAGCTTCTCCAATCTCTTTCTTTTTATCTGGACACTCGTAAGACTTGTGCCCATTCTTTCCACATGTGAAGCATGTGATTACTCCACCTCTTCCTCTTCCTCTGCCTCTAGTACGAGGAAAAGTATTGTTATCAACAAAGTCTCCTCTCTGCTCAGCATATGGCCCTCGCTGTGAACTTCCACCTCTCTCTGTTCGAGTCTGAGGTTTCTTCCAATCTTCCTTGGGCTTCTGATATTTATCCTAGGCAATTGATTTTCCCCTGGGCTGGCTTCTGCCTTGGCCTCTCTGACCATGCTTCTGGCTCAACTTCTCTTCCACTTTCAGAGCCATCTGATAAGAATCCTCCACCGTTAATATGGTTACCATGCTCATCTCATCCTAGATATCATATCTCAGGCCATTCATATATCTGGCAACTTTCTCATCATCACTCTCCCGATGACCTGCCCTAATGTTCAGTCTATAGAATTCCTCAGTGTATTCCTTCACTGTCATCAGCTTCTGTCTCAGGTTCTGCATCCTCCTAAACAAAGTAATTTGATAATCTCTGGGGATGAATTTCTCCTTCATCTTCACGATCATTCGATCCCATCTCTTAATCTTCTGGTTGCCCTTGCAGCATCTGTCATCTTGTAGCTCATCCCACCACAATGTTGCATGTCCCTTCAACCTCATGACAGCATGCTTGACCTTCTTGTCCTCTTCAACATATTCATAGTCGAAGTATGTGTCTAGAGCTCTAATCCAGTCTAGAAGCTCCTCTGCATCCAAGTTTCCCTCGTAAACTGGAATGTCCATCTTTGCTCTTGCACCCATCCTGGCAATAGCTCTGATCAAACGCTCATTTGATGCATCTTCAGCTGCAACTTCTTCTTCACGTTCAACCTCAACTTCACTTTCGGAATCACTTAGATCCCCAGCACTGACTGTGTGTCTTTGTGCTGTCTCCATGTCTTCGAGTCTAGCTCGTAGATCATGCATCTCTCTCTCCATAATTGGATCTGTCATCTGCCTGCCTCTCCTTCACGACATTTCCCTATCCTCTGGATCAGGTGACTGTCTATCTCTTCTCCTCGGTGGCATGCTGAATTCTCGTCTCCTCTGCTACAAAAAGCAAAGAACCTTTCTGTTCCCTGATACCACTTTGACACAGTCGTGCTCGCAAGCATGTCCGCTCACAGGATCTTCCCTTCTTCCACGGCCTGAAGAACTGTAATGCTCTTCTATTTCCCTATAGAGAAATATACACTCACATCAATCCTCATGGGATCCCCCTCTTTACAATCAGGAGATCAGACTTCGCGACTTTGTGAATCCTGTGGTCAAGCGCTGCACTCTCGAATCCCCAAATGTCGATATAGTGAACGCTGACCCTTTCCTTTTCCTTTTCGAGATTTCTTCTATCGCGACTTTGGCACTCGCGATGTCGAACAACTCGTATCCTTGAATCCCGAATTATGATATGTCGATTACCTGACACATGTGCAAGTTGACTTTTCCATGCCCTGTCACCTCATCGATTTCGGACTTCGCTATATCATGAATCCTAATGCAATTGTTTCAGGACTTCTTGCTATGAAACCCTGAAATGGTGTGCCACCTATCTACTCGCCGACTCATGTGGCCCCACACTCTCCCTTGACTTTTGGGATATCATGTTTCATGATTTCGTGATTCCTGTTGCAATGTTCACGGGACTTCAACCCATGAAACCCCGATATGGAATTTCACGTGTAAATCCGACGGTCCCTGTGACTCGGATCTACGGTCCTACCCCTCCTAGACTTTGAACCTTTGGGAATACTTCGTCATATCTCCCCTACACCTATTTCATATCTAACGACTCACGAGGTGTTGCAAATTCGCCTCGGAGAATACCGACCATCCGTCTTTCCTTGATGATTCCTGCGAATAACCAAGTGTTCCTCCACAACTCGTCCCCCTGCACGCAAACTTATGATGCTTTCTGGAATCCTTCCAGGCACATCTTCTCTACACAAACCTTCAACAATTTGAAGGCCTTATCCTTCCTTATCTTTTTCTTATGACTATGAGCCTTAGAAAAGACTCTTGCACGCACTCCTTGTGGCAACTTATAGACACTTCCAAGTATGGAATTTCCTTCGACTCTGCACACACCTGCAGCAACATTCCTTCAATGTTTCTCTCAGATCCGCAACTCTGAGGCTTAGCTTGGCCTTCTCACTCCTTGCATCGCTCCTATACCCAACTGCACCTTTTGGGTGAACATGAACAAAAGAAACCCTATCTGAACCCTCTGTCAACACACTCCTTGCGGACACTTCAACTGCACTCCTTGCAGGAACTCTAGCTCAAATAGAGAAACAATTGAAACTTATTCCAACTTCCTTTCATATTTCAAATTCAAACATGAAATCATATACACAGCATATAACGCAAATGTATAACAGGAAGCAAACATTCATGAGCATATCATTCAACATCAATACACAGAGAACAAACAAAAAACCATGAATTTGAATCAACCTCTTTCTATTAATTCAAATGTCTGTACATGGGTGTTCTTACACAGCTCTCTGTGTGCTCTTCCTCTTCCTGCTCAATAATAATGTTACAATACACAATGAGGGTGTCTATATCTCGTTTCCCTCTTGCACTCTAAAACTGTCTAATCTAGAATTAAAAATCTATCTACCTACATTAACTACTTTAAATGCCTTCTACCTACTAAGGACGAGAGAAATCCGCTCAAGGTCCATTTAAATTATACAAGTGCGCTTCATTAAATTTTCACATTTACTTTTAGTGCATCAACTTCAAGAGAAATTCAAAATTTGTGCTAGCTTGTCTAGTTGTCCTTCGCTTCCGCACTGGCTCACTTGATGTAGGTGATGCTCCTGCATCAACATGTCTTCAAAATTTCCTAAGAATAAGAATTTAGGAGGAGAAGCTCATTTTTATGAGGAACAAAAGAGAAATATGGAGACATATATGAAGGAAGAAGTAGAGGAAGAAGGAAGATCACTCATTATGAGGAAATTACTCATAAATTCGAAGAAATATATAAGAGAACCAATCTAGAGGAACAATTTGTTCATAACAACTTGCAAGACCAAGGATAGGGTATGAAAGGTGATCATAGATAGTGGAAGTACTGATAATTTGGTATCCATGGAGATGGTGGAAATGCTAAAGTTGGAGAGGAATACACATATGAATCTATACAAGGTATCTTGGTTGCAGAAAGGACACCAAGTGATCCAGGTGGATATTGGTGGCCACCCATCTATTCCAACTGGCTCCTCTTTTTAGTTTTTAGTGAAGCATGTTCTTTTGTACTTATTTTTTATTGTGGTTTCTACACTTTTGGGGTTTTCTGAATCCCTACACATGTTCCAAGTCGATACTGGTGGCCTCCCACCTAATCCAACTAGTTTATATTTTATGTTTTTATGTCAACACATCTTGTTGTAGTTCCAGGGCTATTTTGGGGCCATAAACGATGTTTTTTTGGATCCCCATAGTCAAATTGTGGACAGAGTAAGAGTTTTACGATGTAATGCGTATTTTTCAAAAACACCTTTCCAATGTGATATCACACGCCTAAAACAAAGATCGTATGAAAAAGTTACGACCTCGGGAAGTTAATGTACTAACTTACCCAAACGGGGCTCACATGACTTTTCGCGTTTCATCTCCTAGGGTTAGGTTTTTGAATGTCTAGGGTTTTGGAATTCATTTTTTTCATAAAAACACCTTCAGAGCCTCATTGTAATCATCTTCGAGTGAATGAACATAGCCATCACATATCTTATTAGAGATAAAGCTTCCATCATTCAAGTGAGTCTTGCACTCTATATTTTAACAGTCTTTTTACAATTATTTCCTTAATAGAAATCAAGTATTGTTGTATTTCTCTGTTTCTGGAAATTTTCATGAGCATTTCATTGTAATATCTCTCCTTTCATTTCGTTTCAAAAATAATCTAGATCATCAATTCATGGTAAGTCGAAAATGTAAAGTTGAAGTTAAGATAGGCGGTTATAGAGATGAAGTATTATGTGATGTTATACCCATGGATGTTTTTCATGTTCTATTGGGGATAATGTGGCAATATGACAAGAATGTCATACATGATGGGAGAAAAAAAACTTATGCCCTGGAAAATAAGGCATGTAAGCATGTGTTGCTTCCAATAGAAGATAAATGAGTCAAAGAGGAATTTATTCCTAGTATACTTCTCATGAATGGGAAGGAACTCTTGAAAGAAGTCAAGAATGAACAATAAATATAGTTTGATGTTGTAGGTAGGCCGAGAGTCATTCTCACAAGTACTTCTATGAATGATTTGCCTGAATAAATTCAATATTTATTAGATGAGTTTAGGGATATTGTGGTGGATGACTTACCTCACTCTTTACCACCCATCAGTAATATCAATCACCATATTGACCTTATTCCAGGAGAAAGTTTGCCAAATAAATAAGTATACATATTAACTCCTCAAGATAATGAAGAGGTCAAGAATCAAGTCCAAGAGTTGTTGGATAAATCTTTGATCAGGGAAAGTTTGAGCCCTCATGTCATACCAACTGTGTTGAGTCCAAAGAAGGATGGAGGTTGGAGAATGTGCACAGATTCTAGAGCCATCAAAAAGATAAACATCATCTATAGATTCCCATTACCCAAAATAGATGATTTAATGGATTGCTTGAGTGGAGCTAGTTATTTTTCCAAAATAGACTTGAAGAGTGTTTATCATCAGATAAGGATGAGAGAGGGAGATGAATGGAATACAACATTCAAGACAAACGAAGGACTTCATGAGTTGCTTGTTATGTTGTTTGGCTTAATGAATTCCCCAAGTACGTTTACGAGGTTGATGAATGAAGTAATCAAAGACTTTATTGGTAAGTTTGTGATTGTTTATTTAGACGACATTTTAATCTTCAGTGAGATTGAAGAGAAGCATTTGAGACATTTGAATATGGTGTTGAGGAAGTTGCAGCACGAGAAGCTATTAGTAAATTTGAAGAAATGTTCTTTCATGAGAACAAAACTTGTATATTTGGGGTTTGAAATCTTTTCAAATGAGTTGAATATGGATACAGAGAAGGTGAGGGAAATCAGAGATTGACCTTCTCCAAGAAGTGGGTTTGAAGTAAGAAGTTTTCATGGATTGGCAAGTTTTTACAGGAAATTCATCAAGAATTTCAGTAGCATTTGTGCACCTATACTGGAAACCATAAAGAAAGAGAATAAATATTTTAATTGGACAAAAGAGGCTGAAAATGGATTTAGAGTGTTGAAAGAAAATATAACATAAAAATCTATTTTAGTTCTTCCATATTTTAAGAATACCTTTCAGGTAAATTGTGATGCTAGTGGAGTATCCATTGGCACAGTTTAAAGTCAAGACAATAAGTGTGTTGTTTATTTTAGTGAGAAGTTGAATGATGATAAGAGGAAGTATTCCACATATGATAAGGAATTGTATGTTGTAATACAATCCTTAAAAAAGTGGAGACATTAGCTTATCCCAAAGGAGTTTGTTTTGTATGCTGACAATCAGGCTTTGCAGTTTATAACCAAAAAAAATAAATTGAACTAGAGACATGCCAAATGGGTAGAATTCATGTATAATTTTACTTTTTTTATCAATAATTTTAGTGAAAGCACTAAAAATGTTGTCGATGCTTTGAGCAGAATATGTTTGATCTTGTAGGAATTTCATGTGGAAACCTTAGGATTTGAAGACCTCAAGGAAATGTATCATGAAGATATAGACTTAAAAGAATCTTATGAAGCATGTGACAACCATTTTCTAAGGGACAAAAATCAGTGGATCAAGTATCTGATCCAAGATGGACTATTGTTCAAGGGAAGCTAATTGTGTATCCCAAAATTCTCAATGAGGGATAACTTGCTCAAGGAGAAACATAGTGGAGGATTGGATGGGCACTTTGGCCATGATAAAGTGTATGCATAGTTGAATTATTCATATTTTTGGCCAGGTTTGAGGACTGATGTGAAGATATTTGTAGAAAGATGCAAAATTTGCCAATATGTCAAAGGAAAGTACAAGAACATTGGATTATATCAACCATTTCCTATTTCAGACAAGTCATGGGATGTTGTAAGTATGGATTTTGTTCTGGGATTAGTAAGAAACCAGAGAGGAAATAATTCAATATTTTTGGTGGTTGATATATTTTCAAAGATGGCACATTTCATACCATGTCAAAAAACTAGTGATGCTACTCACATAGTGAATTTCTTTTTCAAGGAAATTGTGAGATTGCATGGGTTGCCTAAAAATATCATTTCAGAAAGAGACACTAAACTTTTTGGACACTTTTGGAGATCCTTGTGGAAGAAGTTGGGGAAACAATTTTATTTCAGTTCAATATATCATCCTCAAACAGATGGACAGACTGAAGTGGTGAATCAAAGTTTAGACTGTTGAGGAGTTTGGTCACTGGACATAACAACTAGTGGGATCAAATTCTTCCCCAAGTTGAGTTTTCATATAATGACTCATTGAATAGGAGTATTGGTAAAATACCATTCCATATAGTGTACGGGATGCATCCGAGAGGAATTTCAGTGTTAAGAGATTTGGGACGAGATGAATTCTGAAGTGCAGGAGAAGAGGAATTTACTCCCAGAGATGAAAAAGTTGCATGATTATATCAAGGGACGGCTACATAATAGAAGCTAGAGATACAAAATCTTATTAGACTAGAAGAGAAGAGAGGTAAATTTTGATATTAGAGATGATTTTTTAGCACATTTGAGGAAAGAAACCTTTCTGAAAGGGAAACATAACAAGATGAAGATGAAAAATATAGGACCTTGTAAGATCCTCAAGAAATTTGTTGCGAATGATTATGAAATGGAGTTGCCAGAGGACATTGGAATATCACCAATATTCAATGTAGACGACTTATACCCTTACCAGATGGATGATATAGAAGGGACATATGGTGAGGAGGAGATTCAGTGGAAGAAGCAAATTCCCATAACAGAGAATCCACATATAAATAAGATCCTGAATCAAAGGATTGTTAAGAAGACTAGCGGGAAATTTTACTATGAGTATCTGGTTAAGTGGAAAGATCATCTAGCAAAAGATGTCAGTTGGATAACTGAGGTTGATATCTAGGAGCATGGAAATACAATGCAGGAGCTCATGGCTAGGAATACATGAATCTTTTTTTCCAGAGGAGTATGATGCAGGAGCATTTCCATCAATGTTTAATGAGGCAAGTGGTGGAAAGCTCAATGTCCAACGTGTGCATTCAAATTGTTTTGGATCCCAAGGAGAGAGTGTCATTTTCTATTTTGAAAGAATTTTAATTAAAGGGATTTTAATTTTTTTTTAGGATTTATTCATTATATGAGATCGCGGGATATTGCAATTTCTTTAATTCTTAAGAGATTGTACATATATTGAGCACCAACTCATATCTGGGTTGTAATTATCAATTTATTATAATAAGTCTTAGTGGCAGAATGTTTTGATTATGATGTGAAAGAACTATAATAGTCAGTAGGAAGTCTTGAGAAGCCCCTCCCTATATAAATATATGTAATCTATGCCTAAATGAAGTTGTTGAAGAATATTTTAATTGCTGCCGAGAATTTTGATTTGTTGTTGAAGACAATTGTATTTGTTATTGAAGAATTTTTAAAGATTTGTTGTATAGAGTTGTTGTTGTTGTTGAGAACTTTTTAAATGCTTTGTGGAAGGAATGTAATAGAGGAGGATTTTTTTCAAATATCTGCACATTTTTATCTTTGATTAATTGGGTAATGTCATGTTATTTTCTTTCTGTGGTTTATATGCATCTGTGTGCATTTCATTGTTAATTGAATGAATCTGTAGTGTTCAGTAAGTTTCAAATGTTTCTCTTCTAAATCATTGGTGAAAGGAGTGCAAAATATCCATGCAACGAGTGCGAAGGAAGAATCTTTCAGACTCAGTAGCTCAGGAGAGATAACATGGAACTTTGAAAGTGAGTGAAAGGAGTGCATGTATACTCATATGAGTATGAAAGCTCAAGAAGACCCGTGAAAGGTGTTCACTAGGCCAAAACTTAGTAAAGTGTTTAAATACTCTCATGGAAGATGAGCGCAAGGTGTTCATAGGAGGATTTTCCAAAAATCTTCAAGTTTTTCAAAGGAACGTGTAAGGTCTCTATCCCCACAGAGCCTTATAAAACATAAGTTAAAAATAGAGAGTAACTAAATTGTATCATGTACAATTTAATCTTCATCATTTAACCATAATTTATTCAGTAGAAATTAAATTTATTAACAGCATGAAAATAAATTTAATAACAACCACATAACACAGCAAATTCAAATCTTTCCTCTTTGCTAGCTAGGAATAGAGCCTATCCGGCTCCCTAGCTCTAGGATTCCATGAGGATTCCTGGCCCCCAAGCCAAAAACTCCCAGCAACCTAGTGCACCCCTATAACAGTCCACCCAAACTTCAAACCAAAAAAATATCCCCAACAGAAAAATACAGTCCCTACTCTCAAAATGCTCCTTTTCCCACAATTACAAAAGTCCTTCTCTTGAATTCCTCTGCTCCCTCATATCCTCCCCCCATTCAATGCCTCCTACCTTCATTTAATGTCACCCACCTTATCCCTCCATTCAATACCCTATCCATCCATTCAATGCCTTATCCTTCATACATTAAGTTTTCTAATAAATAAATAAAATTTATTAATCTTTTAATTCGTTACCCCAAACATTAAATGTGTTAAATAATCAATTAATTAATTAAACAACATATATTAAACAATAATTAATTAATTAATTAATATTATTAATAATTAATCATTACTTAACTAATACACATTAGGACAGTTAATTTATTTAATTAACTATACTTGACAAACCTTAAGCAACTATTTAACTAGGGTTGTTACATACACCCACCCTTTAGGAAACTTTGTCCCGAAGTTAAAGTATTTTATGATACAAAGGAAAAGAAACATGGTTCACACATTCATAACAAATAACCATCATTATTAGTAAGTAAGCCAAGAAACTCATTCATACTAGTGTACATGTGCAAGAAATGCATATGTAGTTAGTACATACAAGTCTTGTTCATGTACAAATATCGATAACTATCATCTCTATAGTAATTTCCATATGCATCCAATCCATTCAACAAGACTATTCATTTTATAAAAGACAATAAAACAATCAAATATTTGCGAAATCCTTTAATTACAATTATCTAGATCAACAATGTTATTTAGACAATTGTAGTTTAGTTACATAATTATGAATATTCATATATATATATACATTTTCTTTTCAGAAGGAAAACAATAAGTTCCAATATAAGGCAAATATCTATACACTCTCAACTATTTATACTCTTCCTTCCTCCCTAACTTACTTACATCTTCCATTCCTATCCTTCCTCTGCTGGACTATATTGGAGCATCAACTATATTGACCTAACTCCAAATAGAACCTGTAAGTGGAAGTGTCACTATCTTGACCAAGCTTCCCCAGCAGGCAACTGACAATCATCATCACACGTCTAGGGGAGTGTGAGCTAACATCGTCCTCCCATGACTTTAGGTTTCGGAGGATACACAGTGGGAAATGCCTCCAGCCCTCCTAACAGGACTAGGGTCCACACCCTGCAATGGAATATACAGTGGCACCGTGTTGCTAGGAGTTTTTTCATCGTCTATTCAGTTTTGGGAAGTCTCACCACCTGAAATCCTGCACTAGTCCACATATCATAGGAATGCATCCAAACCAATATAATTTCACATACAAAGGTTCATACCATATTTTTTCTTGGCCAGTGGTCATGACATCCACTTTCATCATCATTATCCCTTGGCTATTTCATAGCCCATAACCTACAAATTAGTTTGTAACACAAACTCATACATTTATATGCATTATCATCATGTAATTGCATACAACCATTATTGCAATTTGGTATCCATGTACCAACAACTTTAACATCAAATTTTTCAAGTTAGAAATAGATCTCATAATATCCCATGATTCAATTATCGACACCCATTCATAAAATTATCATTTACAAAATAGATTGCATCATATCCAATATCATTCTAATAGCATTTAAACCTTCATAGGATTCTCATTCACACAATATGTCACATCATATCCATCATCATCAATAACAATTAGACATTCATAGAATTTACATTCACATAATATTTTGCATCATATCCATCATCATCAATAACATTTAAACATTCATAAAATTTACATTCTCACAATATATTGCATCATATTCATCATTATCCCAATACATTTAAACATTCATAAAGATTCATGCGTCTTAAAAGTTCAAGTGTATCATTTAATAGTTTCACCGTGAATAGAAAAATAAAGGTTTTTAGGCCTCAGGTAATCATGGTTGTCTAAGTCAAAAGGTGGTTTTACATACACCCAACCTTCGAGAAACATATTCTCGAGGTGGTCAAAAAAGTGAGGGATAATCTCGTCATAGTGTCTCAGCGTCTTCCCAAGTAGAAGATCCTGGACTATACTTGTCCCACTGGACCTTAACTTGGTCTACCGGACGGTTCCTAAGCTGTCGGACTCTACGGTACAATATGGGTAACGGTTCTACCATGAGATTTCCCACGTCCGATACCTATAGTTCCTTCCAATTTAGTTTATGTGATTAATCGGAAACATAATGACGTAAAACAGATGCATGAAAAAAATTATGAGTTTTATACAAGTGGGGTGGTAGTACGAGATGATAGGCAACGGGTCCAATTTTCTCTTGGATTCTGAACGGTCCTATAAATCGAGGTGACAACTTTATCCCCTTCCTGAACCATATGGTACTCTTATTAGGCCTGATATGAATGAAAACCTGGTCACCCACTTTATAACTTCGGTCGGTCCTGTGTTCATTCGCATAACTTTTCTGCCTATCATGTGCTTCCTTTAGTCTTTGCCTAATCTGAATCACCTGTTCCTCCATCTCTTGAATCAATTATGGCCCAAATGTTACTCGGTCTTCTAATCTATCCCAACTCAACGACATTCTGCATGGCCTTCCATACAGAGCTTCATAGGGTGGCATTCTGATGGAGCTATGAAAACTGTTATTGTAGGCAAACTCTACCAAAGGTAGGTACTTCTCCCAATGGATTTGATTATTCATGACATACATCCTAAGCATGTCTTCCATGACTTGATTTACTCTCTCTGTTTTCCCATCTGTTTCAGGATGATAAGCTCTTCTTAAGTTCAACTGAGTCCCCGACTCTGACTACAAACTTGTCCAAAACCTAGAAGTGAATCTGGAGTCACTATCTGAAATGATCTTCTTAGGTATCCCATGCAAACAGATGACCTCACTACAAACACATGTGCCACATCAGTGACATCGTTAGTGTCTCTAGCCAGAATAAAATGAGCACACTTGGTTAACTTATCAAATATCACAAGAATGACATTGTGTCTATGAGATGTGAGCGGCAACCCTACAAAAAAATTCATAGAGATGACTTCCCACTTGGACATAGGAACATCATGTGGTTGTAGGAGGCTTGTCGGGTGGTGGTGGACAACTTTCACTTGTTGACACTCTAGGCACTTTGTGACGAAATGGACCACATCGCACTTCATGCCTACCCAAAAGAAGAGATTCCTCATGTCTGCGTACATCTTCTTCACACCCGGATGCGCACAATAAAGTTCTCTATGGGATTCCTTCAACATGATGCTTCAAATATCCCCATCTTTAGGGATGTACATCCTTCCCGATATCTCAATAGTCTGTCTACTTCCAGACTATATCCTTCATACTTTGGATCTAATTTCCTCGCACTCTGGTGGTTTGAAGTAACCTCTAAATACCAACTGTCTCCTTGGAGATACGCCAACACACATTCCCTCATATTGAATTTTAAGGGTACCAGGGAGAAGACATGTGGTCTCCTACTTAAGGCATCTGCGACCACATTTTCCTTTCCCTTGATGTATGAAATACCAAAATCATACTCACTCATAAACTCACTCCATCGCATTTTCTTGGCATTCATATCCATTTGAGTGAAGAGATGTTTTAAACTTTGATGGTCCGTTTTGAGCTCAAAGTTTCGCCCCACAAGATAGTGCCTCCAAAGTTTCAGAGCTAGCATTACAGCTGCCAACTCTAAATCATGAGTAGCGTAAATCTGTTCATGTTTCTTCAACTTCCTTGACACATAATCTATCACTCCTTTATCCTGCATTAGCATGGCCCCCAACCCTTGCTTCGAGGCATCCGTGCAGATTGCGAAGTCCTTTTCCATATCCGAAACTCGTAGAATTGGTGCACTAGTTAGTAACCTCTTAAGCTCAATGAATGCACTATCACATTCTTCTGTCCACTCATACCTGACCCCCTTGTGTTGCAAAGTGGTCATGGGTTTCTCTATTTTAGAGAATCCTTCCACAAATCTACGATAATAACTTGCTAGCCCCATGAAGCTCCTCACTTCGTGGGCATTTTTCAGCACTGGCCACTCCATAATGGCCTTTACCTTTTCTGGGTCCACAAAGATTCCTTCACCGAAAATGATATGACCTAAATAGTGGATCTCTTCCTGGAAGAAGGAACACTTCGACAACTTCCCATACAATTTTTTCTCTCTAAGGCAGGACAACACCACTCGCAAGTGTTCCTCATGTACTCTTTCATTCTTGGAATAGATGAGGATGTCATCTAGAAAGACTTGTACAAAACGGTCTAAGTACTTCCAAAATACACCATTCATGAGGCTCATGAATACTAATAGTGCATTGGTCAATTCGAAAGTTACTACGATGACCTCGTAATGTCCAAACGGAGTTCGAAAGGCAATTTTAAGAATATTGCCTTCCTTAATCCTTAACTAGTGATACCCTGATCGTAAATCAATTTTTGAGAATACCGCTACTCCTTTCATATGATAAAAGAGGTCATCTATTCGCAGCATTGGGTACCTATTTTTCAATGTAGCATGATTCAAGTCCCTGTAATCTATGCACAATCGTAAGGAACCATCCTTCTTCATCACAAAAATTACTGGTGCACCCCAAGGTGAGACACTGGGCCTTATTATCCCTAAGTCCAGTAACTCTTTCAACTGCATTTGCAACTCACAAAGTTCTAGCGTTGTCATTTGATACAGAGTCTTGGAAATTGGTTCTTCACTAGGTTTTATCTCAATAGTAAAATCAAGCTCCCTCTGAGGAGGTAACCCTGGTAACTTGTTCAGAAAAACATCCTTAAATTCTGACAATATTGGGTACTGATCCAAGGAGGGTCCCTTCCTTTCTTTCACTGCTTCCACTACATATAGTTGACACCCTTGCCTCAAGCATCTCTTAACCTTCATAGTTGAGATAAACGGTAGAGACACATTTCTCCGTATACCCTGGATATCTACTGGCCTTCCTTCATCGTCAACACAGAGCACCCTTTTTGCGAAACAATCTACCATAGCTCGATGGGATCTTAACCAATCCATTCCAATGATTAGGTCATACACCCCGAGAGTAGTAATGTATACCTTCAACCTGGTAGTACACACTCCCAGGTCTACTATACAATTATCAACGCTAGGTCCTACTGCTTGTTTTTCCCCTGAAGCCATCTCGACTTGTTTAAATTCATCGTGCTCGTAGGTTGCCAACCCACTCTTTTCTAACGCAGATGGTGAAATGAAACTATCTGTAGCACCAGAACCAAACAAAATATTTACATTGATATGATTTAGCATACCTGATGACTCCACCACCGTGGATTGATGTTCTACCTGGCGATTATTAACCACTGCATAAATCTGGTGGCTTCTACTTGCTCTTCCCATCGGGGCCTTTCCTTCTCTATATACAAATCCTGATTGTAACTCTAGGTAGTCACACTAGTAATGGGGTCCTCTGCATCCCCAACAGGTAACACAGGATTGAACCTGCGCACTGTTCTGTGACTATCTCTGAAATGAGTTCCTACCCCTGGAACCCCTGCCCCTACTAGCTGCTCCCTGAGATGGTCGTGGACCTACCTGCGTCGTTGGTGATGAACGAGATGTTGCACTTGCTACCATTGAAATCCCTGTGGCTATTGTCCTTGGTGCGACTCTATTACCATATGGAGGTGGCCTTGAGCCCCCTCCCCTGGGAAATGTCCTAGGGGCCTTCTCCATGAATCCATGATGATGTAGAAAGGTTGGTCTCGTACCTCTAGTTAAGTTCATGTGTTCCTCCGCATAATGCACATTTTCCACAGCTTCCTCTACTGAATACGGTTTCCACATCCGCACCATAGCCCTTATCTTAGGGTTTAACCCATAGACAAATCGTTCTGCCTGTCGTTGGTCATTATCCATATATGAAACATATTTGACAAATTCCATAAACCTAATCTCATATTCTTCTATGGTTTTGTTTCCCTGTACTAGAGCATGAAATGCTCCTACATGTTGTCCCTCATAGTAAGATGGCAGATATTTCCATCGAAACCTCTCCTAGAAATGTTCCCAAGATACGGTGTCCGGGGTAAGATGTAGTTGCCTTTCCAGGTTGCCCCACCAATTCAAGGCACTGTCTCTTAACTGAAAAATCACTATCTTTTCCTTTGAAGTGGATGCATAGTCTCTTAAGGAAAAACACCTTTTCATGCCTTCCAACCATGCCTCAGCGCGTTCACTAGCACGACCCCCGACAAACTCTGGAAGTTTGATCTTTTGTAGTTCTCTAGTGATGTCTTTGGGTGGAGGTCCTCCCCCTGAATCCCTTGACACCTATGGATTACCCATTCTAAATTGTGGGGGCTCCACTTCAATCCATGTTGGTTAACGCCCTTTAAAGTCTCATTTATGGCCTCCAAAGAGCGTATTATGAGAGCTAGTTCAGGTGATGGTGGTGGCGGCACTAGCGGTCCCTGCGACGATGCCCCTCTCCCTCGATTTCCTCGAGTCCTAACCATCCTGTATGATTTAACCTGCATCAACCAAGTTTTTCAGGGTGAGTTCAAGGACGTTTCACATTTGCGCAACTTAAACTAGAAAACAGGGTTAGGCGTAAGTTTTTTTTTACTTGTCTGTAAACCGACGTTACTCTCTTTAGGGGAGGTGGCTAGGTTAGGATTAAAGCGTCTAAGCTTGATGTCTTCACCTAAGAAAAATGTTGACCCTCTCCCTAGTAGTTATTCTAGCACTATAACATACTCTCCACGATGCATCAGATCCCTTATATGGTGCTTTTTATTATACCCCTATTCTACCCTGACTATTTCCCATAACCTACATCAAATTCTCGCTTCTCTACAAGGACTTTTAACCTGTAAATTATAAAGTCACACTATTACATTCATTAATCAAGGGGATATATATATATATGATTAATAATCATAGGTTTCAAACCCATTATTAACATTAAAATTTTATAATGTTAATACGTTGTGCACAATATGGTCCCATGCAGGCTTGGTGCTTGGCTCGATGGTTGTGGGCATGGAACTCAGTGCTTGGTTAACTTGGATAATAGGAGATTATACTTCAGGATAGTACTTTGTTACTATTGATAATTAAGTTATTTACATGTGAACTTATTTTGTAAAAGCGATATGTGTGGCACGTTGGTGTTTGGTCATTTCTTAAGGCTTGGGCTTGGTGGGTGGTCATGGGTTCAAAACCCATGGACTACAAACTTATTTTTTTTATAACCTTATTATTATTATATAGTTATATATATATTTTTTATAACTAACACATTTTTATAAAAAATACCTTTATTCATTTTTATTGTTTATCTTTTTTTTATTATTATAATTAACACATTTTTTTTAGCAAATTTTTATACGATAAAAAAAAAATCATAATTTAATTTTTTTTTAAAAAGAGTTAATTAAAAAAAAATATTATTAAATAAGAGAAATAAAAAAAAAATAAACAATTTTTTTTTTTTTTTTATTTGAAGTCAGGCGTCGTGGGTGCATGAGGTCCACGTGCCCTCCTTCCAAGGGCTCTCATCCCCAACCCTAAATTATTCTCACCTTTATCTCCTCGAACCCTAGCCTCACTCAACCCTTTTCATTCTCATTTTTTTTCTTTAAACGCTCTGCAGAGGTGAAGGATGAGGCCAACGACCATGGCCATCCCTCTACTCAGTCGACCCTGGTATCCATGAGTTCCAGGAATGGAGGGCACGTCAAGCACAGTGGCGCGTTCCCTCTTCTCCTTCGTCGTGGTTTAATGGCTTGACAGTTGGACTTTGATGCTTGATAGCTTTGGAACTAATGGTGTGATGAGTTATGTGGCTGAGCCTGCGTGTTTTTATGCTTGGTGCATTGGTTGTGTGTGTGTTTATCATATCTGTGTGTATATATTAGTATCTACAATCTAGGGTTATTACTATTATTGTATGCTATTTATGAATGGGATTTATGATTATTATTGTTATTCAATTTCATGATTTGTAGACGGTAGAGATAGAGCATGTGGGTAGTTACAAAACCGAATTTTTTGTGCTATGAAACGCTCTTTTTTTTTTAGTCTTAGTTTGTTCTCCCTCCTTTCTGCTCCTCTGGCATGATACTTCCGCTTCTTCACGCTTACGTAAAATTAATCATGCCACCACCTAGGAGGGGAGGAAGGTCGCTCTCTTCCTATATTTTATATTAATTTTACTTTTTTCTTAATCATAACAACAACTACTTCGCATATCTACTCCTCTCCTTCGTGTTATGAAAATGATAATTCCTCGTGGGCTCTTCCTTGTTGTCTTATTTGTTTATATTTGGTTCCTAGTGCATAGGGATTTGAGACATCTATTGTTGTGTGCCTTACAGTCATATGATATTGTGTTTTAAACAAGATTGGGGCCTGCAGCTATTTATTTCTGAGAGACTACGCGTTTGGGGTATTTTATTTATTTTTTGTTTATTTCTTCTGTAAATCTCCTGAATCCTCTTCTGCAACCATGGAAAACACTCCCTATTGTAGTTCCCTCTCAAGCACAAAGCTAGCTAAAGCCTAAGAACCCTAATCTACAGCAGTGATAGGAGAACTGTCCATCTTGGCTTGAGTATCTATTTGTAAAAGGCTCTTCTTCACTGACTGGCATAAATGAGCTGCGAGAGAGGCAACCTCAAATTTATAGTGAATTCCCTCGACCTTGTGGTCTCTTGGGTGAAACATTGAGATAAAATATGTGGAAATCAAGTAGGTTTGGCGCTTGCACTGGGTTTGTGTGTTAACCTGTGGCTCGGCTCGTGTATGAGATGAGCTTGGCACCTACGCTTATTTCTGGTGACTTATGACTCGGCTTGTGTTGGTGGACTTTGTATCTACACTAAATTGGTTGATAAACTTGACTTATGTTGCGATTTGGCTTGACTTCCCAGACGGTGGCGGAGTTCCCTCCATGAAGTTGTTTACCATTCGAATCTGGCTCTCCTGAGTTAAGTGCAGTTGTTCACTTGGTCTTGTTTGTTTCCTGTGGCATTGATGGTGAATATTTGTGCTGGGGTAAGCCAAAATCCCCTTTGTAGAGTGAACTAGCCAGTCTGTTGGTGATGGATTAGTATCTGTTGGCAAACTAGCTTTTCTGTGGTTATGTGACTCGTGCACTGGAGATTTGGAAATGTACTCAGAGTTTGGGTGGTGCTTTGGAATGTGGTTGAGTGACCCGTGCACTGAAGATTTGGAAATGTACTCAGAGTTTGGGTGGAACTTTGGAATGTGGTTGTGTGACTCATGCACTGAATATTTGGAAATGTACTTGGAGATTGGGTTCTTAAAGACCCAATGTTTTTTATATTATATTTTTTTTTAGGGTTGTTTTATTATTATTATTATTTTATAGGACGTGTAATGCACTGCCATGGCCCCTTCTAGTCTCTTCATGTGGGTGTTGTCAATACTTGGGCTCCTCCTCGTGACCTGGTGCTTCAGCGCTGACTTGGTGTAGATTCAAGCATTGAGTTTGTTTGTCAGGCTTGAATTTTTAGCCACAGTTGAGCTTTGTTAGGGTTTTTGTGCCTTTTGTCTCTTGAGAGATTTCTGAATAGTTATGTCTTAATGGGAACCTTTATATTTTCATTTTTAAAAATATGAATCGAGATTGCTTTTGAAAAAATTCCTTAATCTAGTAAAAGTTTGACAGCCATTGAAAGTTTTGATGATTGTAAGTAACAATTCAAGTTTTTTTATGTTTCTGTAGATGCAAATAGAGGATTTGGCCATATCTATGCTTTGTTCATTTTCTCTTGTTTGTGCCTATTTCCAGATTGTTTACTATTATGTATGCTACCATGTAATGGTTTCCAACCTACTTGGTTCTAGGAGTTATTTTTGTTTTTTGTTTAACAATTTGTTTGTTTAATTGAAGCAAGTGTTAAAAATTCACTTAATACTTCCACTGTGTAGAATATTATACTACTTTACTTTCAAATGGGCATATTATTTATATGTAGATCTATGTAAATAAACAAAAATGTGTTTTTGGCTTCCAGGCTAGGTGGAGGTGGAGCTTGGAGCTCAGATTTTCATCTAATTAAAGGGTTTCAGGGTCCCTTTTCCCAGGGTTGTTTCTTTCAATATATAATTACCCTATACAGTTTATTCAGGGTTTCAATATAACTATTTTAGGGTTTTTTTTTTAAATTCCAGGGTTGGAACAATTCCATTCCTGAACTATCCTTCTTACATGCGGGTAGGTGGGTAGGCCCTGGTCCAAGTTTTTAAACCAGGGCTCTGATACCATGTGTAAGGTCTCTGTCCCCACAGAGCCTTATAAAACACAAGTTAAAAATAGAGAGTAACTAAATGTTATCATGTACAATTTAATCTTCAACATTTAACCATAATTTATTCAGCAGAAATTAAATTTATTAACAACATGAAAATAAATTTAATAACAACCACATAACACAGCAAATTCATGAAAATACATACCTTTGTCTGATGTTGTTTCTCCAATATCCATCCGTCCTTGTTGCTACTCTTCCCAAACTCTACCCAAAACCGAATCTTCCCTCCGTGCCAGCTAGGAACAAAGCCTATCTAGCTCTCTAGCTCCAGGATTCTGTGAGGATTCTTGGCCCCTGAGCCCAAAAATTCCATCAACCCGGTGCACCCCTCTAACAGCCCACCCAAACTTCAAACCAGAAAAACATCCCCAATAGAAAAATATAGCCCCTACTCTCAAAATGCTCCCTTTCCCACAATTCCAAAAGTCCTTCTCCCGAATGCCTCTACTCCCTCATATCCTCCCCCCATTCACCGCCTCCTACCTTCCTTTAATTCCACCCACCTTATCCCTCCATTTAATACCTTATCCCTCCATTCAATACCCTATCCATCCATTCAATGCCTTATCCTTCATACGTTAAGTTTTCTAATAATTAAATAAAAATTATTAAGCTTTTAATTCATTACCCCAAACATTAAATGTGTTAAATAATCAATTAATTAATTAATCAACATATATTAAACAATAAATAAATAAATAAATAAATAATCTTATTAATAATTAATCAGTACTTAACTAATAAACATTAGGACAGTTAATTTATTTAATTAACTATACTTGACAAACCTTAAGCAACTATTTAACTAGGGTTGTTACAGAATGCAAGGTGTGCGTCAAAGACCCAAATCACTTCAACTGATAAATATCAGGAGGGATAGTGAACATAATCCTTTGGAGGAAGCATCCTTTTTCGATTTCAAGGTCGAGTGGACAAGATCCGCCCGAGGAGGAATCAAATATTTCATAGCCATCAGATCTAGGAAAGTAGCGTGGGTGACAATCCTTGAAGTCATTCAGATGTCGCACATTCAAAGTTTTTTGTGTAAGTGTTGTAGAGGAGATGAGTTTCCCGAAGAGAATCAGGACCATCCATTTGTTAGGAAAGGTGTCCACATTGAATCTGGACCATCCATTTGTGAGGACATGTGTCCATAGATCCAGCAGATTTCAGAAGTTTGACTATCTGCCAAAGTTGGGGTGTGATAGCGAAAGTGTTCAAAACTTCCAAAGTTCTGAAGCTCGGAATGGATCCTAGCCGTTGGCACGAAGAGCCACTTGTCAAAATATCTCAAAATATGGAGATATAGTACTCCATATGAAACTTAATGTAAATTTGTTTGGGTTGAGAATTCCCGAAGGTTCGAAGCTCAGAGCAGATAACACATATTTCATTAAATTTGGAAATATTCTATTACATGGACTTCATTAACATTGAGTTTTTTATAAATCCTTAATATATTCCATAGAGGAAGCCAATCTATTGAGATGCCTAGTGTGGACTTAAGTAAGTGAGTTTCCTCT
>ML786489.1:251766-281707 GCA_009831015.1 Picea engelmannii | reverse complement strand
ATTATTGCTATTATACATCATTGATTGCTTCATCAATAATATTAGTCAATTGCTTATTTGAGAAAGTCCAATTATATGAAGTACTAACCAATAAGTGACCTTGCAAATATAGTTTCTTGTTGCTTTGTTCCGGGCAGGTACATTTTTGGTTGTTATTCATCTTTATTGGTTGTTTAGCCGGACTTTCTGATCGGTGGTGACTTGTGAGGGGGAAACTTTTACTTAGCCTTAAAGCTTTTGCCTTCTCAAAACCCCAAGTCATCGGGGACATCTCCCCTGGGCCTACCACCCTAAATAGAAAGAGTTATCCTATTGAGGTGACAATGATAGGATAGTCTCCAGTTACGTCAGTTTTCCTTCCATTTACCTTTCCATTACATCTAGGTACAAGTTGTGCGATAACATTTTGGCGCCGTTGTCGAGGAACACTGAGTCAATTCTCTCCAAGAACGACACTTTTTCGGTAAGCCTTTCCTCAAGAGTCTTTATCCTACAAGCTTGCCCGACGATTCCACTAAGGGTGATTCCCTTATCTTTTGGTAATTTCAAGAAAATTATCTGGCGACTCCAGAATCCACAAGGAGGTACAATAACCCTGCTCAATCCTTCAGAAGAAAGCATCCCCGAAACTCTCCTGTAGTAAAATCACTCTTCGGAGGAAGTCTTCCTTTAAACACAATGTCTAGTGTAAGAAATCAGACCAACAATCCAAACCAAGCCAATAACCAAAGACAATGGTCATCCAGTCTTTTCAAACAGCTAGACATGTCATCTTTACCAGGCTACCCTAGGAAAATGCCACGCAAGTATGAAAAGTGGCTTCCTAAGTTCATCGACATTGATGCAATCAGTGCTGAAGAGCATATGAGCAAGTTTTGGGCATTCTTCCAACTTCACCCCGTTAGTGATGATGTTGAAGATTTAGTCATGAAATTGTTCTCTGCTACCCTCCTTGATGCTTCAAGACGTTGGTACCATAGTCTTCCTAATGGCAGTATTAAAACCATGGACAAATTGGAAGAAGCCTTTCTCAAAAGATGGAGTATCAAAGAAAACCCCAACATGTTGCTAACTAGGCTGAATACCCTCTGGAAACAAGATAATGAGACCATTAGAGAATTCCACACTAGGTTTGAGACCCTACTGCAGAAAATCCCTGTGAGCCATCATCTGATCAATAATTTACTTGTTTACATCTACACCAAAGATTTTACTGGTCAACTAGGGTATCTCCTCAAGGATCAAAACCCCCAAACAATCCAAGAAGCTCAAGAATTAGCTACAAAGATTGAAGACAACCTCCACTCATCCAAAATTGAGCCTTTCTCAAACCCAAGGGTCAAAATGGACATTAAGCCCAAGATAGTTCACAATGTTGAACCTTCCTCAGATATTTGTGCCATCCTAGCAAAGTTGTAGATGACCATGGATGGCATGATGAAAAATCAAGAGCTAATTATAAATAGGATTTTCAACCTGGAAAGAGCCCAGAGCCAAGCACCAAGGGTCCCATACAAAGGCCAACTCCAAAAAGGGAACCAAATTTATAGACTGAAGAATGATCAAGAGGTTCCTAATACAAATGTCGTGGATAAAAATCCTTGGTATTTGCAGTGTAGTGAAGCACACTGGAAACATGAGTGTCCCAACAACAATGGAGGCCATGACCAAGTAAACAATGTGGGCCATGTTATAGAAGGCCCCCAGATTTGCCTAAATATCACTCTTGAGGAACATCGAGAGGGTATAAAAGAAGCAACCAGGAAGGCCAGAATGGAAGTAATAAACAACCTAGACCAGGAATCAAAAGAAAAGTTGAAGAAACAAGAATTTCAGGTGTATAGGCGAAAGATGCTAGACCAACATATCTCTACCATTCCTGCAATAACTCAAACAAAACCTCCACCCTTGGACATTCTCCTTCCTAAAACATCCAAAACTGAAAGGGTGGACTTAAACTTTGACTTCGAAGGGGCACTATCCAAGATGCACGTAACTATTCCCCTAAGAGAAGTCATCAAGGTACCATCTATCAAAGAAAGATTTGATAATTTCTTCAAGGCATCAGATGGACCAATGGACCCCCCTATTATTATACAAGCTGATCACTTTAGGGTCCAGTATGATGAACACCCACCCTTTTTCATGACCTTGCTAATGAATAATAAGAGCCTCAACAATTGCATGTTGGATTCAGGGGTTGGTGCTAATATGATGTCTCTCAAGGTCATGCAACAATTGGGCCTAAAAGTCACACGACCTTACAAAAATGTGTGTGGCTTTGAGTCTAGAGCCATACCCACACATGGGGTAATTGAAAATGTGGAAGTTTTCCTTAAAGAATACCCTGAGAGAGTAATCCACATTGACATAGTGGTAGTAGATGTCCTAGATGTGTGGGGGATGTTGTTGTCTAGGAAATTTGCCTCAATGATGGGTGGTACTCTTGAGATGGACCTCACTTATGTGAATATACCTTTGAACAATGGAACAATAGGTCGTCTCCCAAATGTGCCAATGACCAGAACCCACATGAAAGAAACTGGTGACCCCATCAAAGATGACAAAGCACATGAGAAAATCATGGAAAGTCTTCCTGAATTTTCTCCCAAGGATATGCCCTTTGCAACAAAGGAGGACTTTGATTAGATACAATGGCCCAAGAGAGAAGAGTACCAACAAATCCTAGATAATTATAAAGACAAAGAAGTCAGGGCTGTGAAATTACTAAAGAAGGGAGAAAGCGATATACTGATTCAGCCGTCCCAGTAGGAAGTCTTCACAGTAGAATCCCACCCTCCTCCCTCTACACAATACACTAGGGTTGTTCAGGAAACGACCAAATTCAAAATCAGAGAGTACATAGAGGGGGACGTTGATACGGATTTTATGAGCAGAACGAAATGACTACATATTACTAATAGGTGATTAACACAAAATAACAGAGATACAATAAAACTAGTTTTCTATTCAATAAGGAAATAAGTTGAAACTGTAAAATGCAGCGGAAACAAGCTTGCTAGAATGGTGGCGGCTTATCTCTGAGAAGAGATGTGACAGTTGCACTCATTCGCAAGAAGATGATTATAATGAGGCTCTGAAGGAATTTTTACAATAAACAAGAATGCCCAAAACCCTAGACATCCAAAAACCTAACCTTAGGAGATGAAGCGCCAAAACTCATGTGGGCCCTGTTTGGGTAAGTTAGTAAATCAACTTACCGTGGTCGTAAATTTTGCATACGATCTCCATTTTAGGCGTATGATAGCCCATTGGAAAGGTATCATCGAGGAGATTCATTTTGGGGACTCAATCATGCTTTCAACTATCATTGAGAAGCTTGATCCCGAAAAATCTTCATTTAGGCCCTCAAAATGGCCCCAGAAGTTAAAACTGCTAAAAATAGTAAATTGTCAAAATTGTCAAAAAGCTGTTTTGAGCTAGTTGGAAGAGGTGGGTGGCCACCGATATCCACCTGGATCAATCCTCCCTCCTTAGGAAGCAATGGTATACATCGCATTGATTTCCCCCATCAGATGAGGAAATTTCTGTTGAATTTTGCCCCGGGTGAGCCACTTGCCTTGGTGTAGGAGCTGCGCTGCTTTGAAAACTCGATAAAGTTGGATCCTTTGTTGTCGAGTGCCCTTGATCTGTGTGTCCACAATCTGATCACTTGATGCTTTTTGTATGTAGTCAGGGTTGAGATCTGTTGGTGTCAGTTGCTCTGCTACGTCTGAGGTGTCCAATAATCATGGGAAATAAGGGTGAAGGAGATCCACGTTGAACACTGGGTGTAGGCCAAGGAAAGGAGGAATGTTGACCTCAAAAGCATTATCCCCCATGGCCTTGGTGATGGTGTACGACCCATAATAGAGTTGGCGAAGCTTCCGATGGGGTCCTGTAAGGCGTTCTTTCTGTAAGTGCAACTAAACTTTGTCGCCCACCTGAAACTTATGTGGTACCCGATGTTGATCATGGTGCTGCTTGTAATTATCATTGGACTTATGTAGGATATCCTAAACTTGTTGGCGGATGTGATGGATCCGCTCAATGAATTGGGTGGCTTTGTCAGCTTCAGTTGGAGTAGGAGATGAGTCGGTTGAGGTGACTGCAAGGGGAAGTGCAACATCTATGGGACCCAATGGTTGGAATCCCAACCCCACCTGAAAGGGGCTATGGTCAGTTGAGCTATGCAGGGCTTGGTTATATCTATGTTGGACATAGGGAAGGCTCTCATCCCATGTGCGAGGGTGCTTTGAATTATACATGCGAAGGATATGCATAATCATTCGATTGATGACCTCGGTTTGGCCATCTGTCTAGGGGTGGAAGGTCGTGGATTTGGTGAGCTTGGTGTCCAACAGTGACCAGAGGCTTGACCAGAATGTGCTGAGAAATCAACTATCCCGATATGAGACAATGGTTTGTGGGATTCAAAATGTACCCAGGCTCATTCAAAGAAGAGCTTGGCAATGGCCTCTGCTGTGATGTTCTTCTTCCATGCAACCAGAATCGCCATCTTAGAAAAGCGATCAACAACCACAAAAACACAGTCATTTCCCCGCTTGCTGGATGGGAGGCTCGACATGTAGTCCATTGAGATGGATTCCCATGGCCTTTCAGGAGTAGGAAGAGGGGTGTACATGCACTGTTTCTTAGTGGTTGGTTTGGCAATAGTGCAGGTAGTGCAGGACCTTATATACTTGTTGACCTCCTATCGAATTTTCGGCCAGTAGAAATGTTTATGTAGCATCACCACTGTCGTTTCGACACCAAAGTGTCCTACCACCCGACTGTAGTGGGCTTCCCAGATCAGCTTCGCTCGCTCGCTTGATGGAACACAGATTTGGCCCAGACGACATAACAAGCCATCTTGAAGATGGAGATTATCAACAACTACGTTTGCACCCAACATTTGGTAGGTGGTGGCAAAGTCTGGGTCTGTCTCATAGAGTTGGGGCCATCCAGAGGTCTCATGGTCACAAGAGTTTAACACCGTGGTGAGTGTCGCGACTGGTGGTCTGCTGAGGAAATCAACGACGCGATTGGTGCTTTCTGTTTTATACTTGATGTTGAGGTGGAATTGCTGCAAGTATGTGGACCACTTTTGATGGTGATCATTCTACAATTTTCCTTGTGTCTTCATGAACTGCAGTGGCTTATGATCAGTGTGGATGATTGTCTCCTTCCCAAGAATGTAATGTCTCCACTGGCAGTAGGCTTGCACAATGGAGTACATTTCTTTGTCGTAAGTAGGGTACTTACGACAACATCTGATAGTGCCTCTCTATGATAGGCCACGGGGTGGCCATGCTGAGTGAGAACGACGCCCACCACATATTCTGAAGCATTTGTCTCAATCTCAAAGGGTTGTTGTAGGTATGGTAGTGAAAGTATTGGGGCTAATCACAAGCGCTACTTCAAATTGTCGAATGCTTGTTGTTGGAACCGGCCCCACGTAAATTTTTCCTTACCACCACCCCTGGTTATTTGGCTAAGGGCCCATGCAATATGGGAAAATCCCAACACGAACTTGCGATAGAAATTGGAAAGGCCCAATAAGCTTCGAAGCTCAGTGAGTGTGGTTGGGGCTGGCCAGTCACGGATGACCTCGATCTTAGCTGGATCCACATGTATGCCATGCTGATCAATTATGTAGCCCAGGTAATGGACCCTGTTCATGCCGAAGGAGCATTTTTCCAAGTTTGCATATAGCTTGTGCTGTTGCAGGGTGTGCAGAACCTGTTGAATATGCTGCAAATGTTCGGCCCAAGTCTTGCTGTAAATGAGAATGTCATCCAGATACACCACTAAAAAAGTATTGGTGAATGGTCGCAGGATATCGTCCATCATCCTCATGAAAGTGGTTGCATCATTTGTCAAACCAAAGGGCATGACCAACCATTCAAAAAGGCCTTCCTTTGACTTGAAGGCGATTTTCCATACATATTTCTATTTTATCGGGACCTAGTGGTAGCCAGAATTCAGATCAATCTTATTGAAGTATTTGGTCCCCGTGAGTTGATCAAGGAGGTCGTCGATTCAGGGAATCAGGTACCGGTTTCTGACTGTGATTTTATTCAGAGCCCAATAATCAATGCATAGTCGCCAGGTTCCATCTTTATTCTGTACCAGCACAATTGGGCTCCCACAAGGTGATGAGATGGGACAGATGTGCCCCTTGTGGAGCAGTTCTTAGATTTTTCGCTTGATCTCCTCATTCTCTAACAGAGAGCGACGATATATTGGCCCATTGGGAAACGGTGCGCCAGGGGTCAGATCGATGGGGTGCTTGACCTGGCAGTGCATAGGTACCTCGGTAGGTGAGGAGAAGATATCTGATTATTCTTCCACGACCTTATCCACTTGCTTATACTATGTGGAGAGGTCAACCGCAGAGACCCTGGATGTGGCTGTGATATTTAGCTTATTCTGAGAGTGAATCACAAAGAAGACAAACTTCCCCGTCTGAGAGATGAACTTCCTGCATTGCTTAGCAGAGATCAAGGAAATAGCACTAGGTGGGATTGCCTCTGGTATCCTATACAATTTCCTGTTCAAAGTAATAATAACACTACGAGGACTAGACTCATATACATCATGATGTTTCCATAAATAAAGTTGGCCCAAAAGAACATCACAAAATTCGAGAGGAGAAAAATCACACAATACCTCATCTTTGAAGGGCTTGATGTTGTACGCTAGTCGACACTGTTGGCTGATGCAGAGATCACTTCCTTGGCGAAGCCATCCAATGGTGTAAGGTTGTGGGTGCGGTGTTGTCAGCAGGGCCAGCCGCTTGACGACCTCTGCTTAGATGAGGTTCTTCTGGCTACCACTATCAACAATGAAATGCAGTGGGGTGCCTTTTACCCACATTTGTGAATGGAAGAGGCATTCTCCTTCTTTTGGATCGTTTGGTTCACCAGGTTGGAGCTTGGTGGTAGCGACAGTGGCACTGGGTTCTGCATCAATGATACATCTTCCCCTTTCTGGTTATGGCTCAGAGTCTGAACCCGCATCTGATTTAGAGGCTTTCACTTCAACCACCAACGACTACTTTGAGCGACAGTCAATAGTGTTATGCCAAGGGCTCTGATGGAAGTCACGCCACTTCCCGATATCTTTCTTTGTCTTTTCTGTGTTCTTCTTTGCTTGCGGCTTGGATTGGTTGTCTTGATACTGTCCATCTTTGCTCTGTCCTTTTTTCTATCGGTTGGGGCTGCCCTTTCCTAGCTTTTGTTGTGAGGGGTTCCCAAGCCCAAATTGCTACTTCTTTTGTTTGAGCTTCTGCTCGATTTTGACGGCATATCGGTAGGTCGTGCCCAGGGATGAGATGTCCAAAAATTCCATTTTGGTCTGGATGTATCTATGTAGAGCGCAGCGATACTTGAGCACCAAATTTCGCTCCGAATATTTGATACCCAGCTTGGTGCGCAAAATATGAAAGATATTAATGAAATCTGGCACTGCTTGGTCTCTTTCTTGTCGCAGTTGGGTCCATTTGGTATACAAGTTGTCATAACTTCCGACAAGGTAGTATTGTTCCTTAATAACATCCCTGAAGGAATCCTAGGTGGTCATGACTGTAAATAGTGAGGGTTCCTCTGTTTCCTTTTGCTCACAGAAAGTTTCCCACCAATCTTTGACATGGGGAACGACTTTGACGAGCACAAAAGTAATCTTTTCTCTATTCGAAAAGTCATGGACAGAAAAATACCCTTCTAGTAGATTCAAACACTTGTCTACAACATCTGCATCTATCTAAACTTCAAATATAGGAATATCTAAGTTTATTTGTACCTTGAAGGGGGTGGCGCCTCCGCTCGAAGAAGATGCGTCGCATGTTGCTAGTCATCGAAGGATTTGCGCGAAACTATTCATCATCTTGTTTCTTTGTTGCGTGAGGGTTTCCTCAATCAACAGTTTGAAAGGATCTCCTGTCCCATCATCTTTCTTTTCTCCTGCCATGAGAGGTCACTTGGGCGTAGGAGAGATTTTGTCCTCAAGAGAAACAAGCTCGAGACCCAACTCTTTGTACTCTGACCTCGTTGGGGACATGCATTAAGACGACAAGGAGCAGACCGCTCTGATACCACTGATCCAAATTTTATTAGTAGAATGAAATGACTACGGATTATTAATAGGTGCTTAACACAAAATAACAGAGATATAGTAAAACTAGTTTCTTATTCAATAAGGAAATAAGTTGAAACTGTAAAATGCAGCGGAAACAAGCTTGTCGGAATGGTGGCGGCTTATCTCTGAGAAGAGATGTGACAGCTGCGCTCATTCGCAATAATATGATTACAATGAGGGTCTGAAGGCATTTTTACAATAAAAAAGAATTCCAAAAATCCTAGACATCCAAAAACCTAACCTTAGGAGACGAAGCACCAAAAGTCATGTGGGCCCCGTTTGGGTAAGTTAGTACATCAACTTCCCGGGGTCGTAACTTTTGCATACGATCTCCATTTTAGGCGTATGATAGCCCGTTGGAAAGGTATCGTCGAGGTGATCCATTTTTGGGGCTCAATCATGACTTTAGCTATAATTTAGAATCTTTATCCCCAAAAAACTTTCATTTAGGTCCTCAAAATGGCCCCGAAAGTTAAAACTACTAAAAATAGTAAATTACCAAAATTGTCAGAAAACTGTTTTGAGCCAATTGGAAGAGGTGGGTGGCCACTAATATCCACCTGGATCAGACATAGTATAGATGTGGGATACCAATAAAGGGGAGCCTACTAATGTCAAAGGAAGTAGTCGATTTTGGCTTGGACCTTTCAAAGTTGGAAGAAATTTAGTTGATGACTCTTATTACCTATCTACATTGGAAGGAAGAAGGCGCCCATTACCAGTCAGTGGGAACCTCCTCAAGCCCCAACAAGGTGGGGTGAATTGACTTCACAGGTAAGTGTAGGTAAGCATGTAGGCATTTACATTCATTGTATATACCATTTGCATTTCATGTTATAATTGTTTGCTTTCACTTTTGTATATATGCTTGTTTTCTTTTATATATATGAGATGGGGGTGATATCACCACGCCAAAGAATTGCTAATAGTCTTATGTTAAGATCAAGTAGGTTAAAAGTTATGCCAGAGAAGTTGAGGTTCTCATGCGCTCTACAGTGAGCACATGTCCCCGAGTTGGAGCTAGATGTTATCCTCCAGTTTAGGGATAACTAAGGAGATTATGTCTTGAGGCCCACAAGTCCTAGACATGGAGTACCGAAAGTCAGATTGACTTGAGCATGGCCCTACCCATCTTTTCTTTTCTTCAACACCTCCACCTTGTCAGAAACAACAACATCCATCACCTTGGCTTGGTCCTATAGCATAAGTGGATCTTGCTCCATGAGGTAATGAGTCCGGGTAACATGGTATGTGTCACTCTGATCCTCAAAACCTTTGAATATGTGCATTTGATTCTTTTTGTTTATAACGGGTGCTTCGATATTATGCCTATCCACTTGACCATATCTGGGGGGAATGACAGGATGCCCTAGTAAGCTTGTGCCCATAGGTTTTGAGTTTCCATTGGGGCGAATCATGAGAAGCCATCGTCTACTCCCATCATACTTACTACTTTCCATGTTTCTCTCACTTGTTCATCCCATTACACTGGTCCGGGAATTGGGTTGGCCAAATATTTAAGGGTTGCACCTTACGTTGTGAGAAGAAGGTGCTAAAGGCCCAGAGGGTAAAAGCAACTAGCAAAATATAGAAGCCAAAGAGTGAAACCTCGAGATTCTTCGCCTAGGATACCCAAGAAACCAGTAAAAATATTCTCAACAAGAAACAAAGGGACCCATAAATAATAATAATAAAACAAGAACTGGTTAGAGGATAGGGGGTCTCATCATGAGCCAGCCTCTTAGGTCCATGGGAATCTAGTGGTACGACACTACTAGCAACTGGTTACCATGCCAGGGTAGTGGCTCTTGGTGGCATAGCTAAGATAAAGGGGGTCTCATCATGAGCTAGCTTTCTCATCCATGAAAGTGCTTGTGGGTAACATTTCCACCACTGGTCACCACACCAGGGTAGTGTCCCTGATTAGCTTCTTGAAATAAAAAATCAATAAATAATAAAGATAAAAAGGCATGAATGGCCTTGTAAACACTTGCATCCATGACAGGTGCAACTCACCCTCTATAGAGGCACCCACAGGTGAGCCATGCATTTCCCTGCTATCACTGCACCCCTTGTCCAGAAATCCTTTACCACCTCATCCACTCACATGGATTGGATTTGATTTCTCCCAGAAACACCCCACATCTAGTGAGAATTTGCCCAATAGGACACCCTGTCACTTCCTCCAAACTTGGCTTGCAGATTTGTATAATGTCTTTGAGCAATTGATTGAGTAAAAGGGGTTTAATGCACATGTTTAATAAAATTGATGATTAGATGCGATTGACATTGCTATGATCCCTGTGACTTATGAGCCCATGGAGGGCGTATCTATTGATGTGCAGGACCATACCCGATAGACAGGTACCATTATGGATAGGTACACATGGGGAAATGATTAGTTCGAACCTCCATGGGGCTAAAATCCCATCAGATGGATGTTGAGACCCTAGCAGGGGGTAGTGAAAAATCAAAAGTTTTGCACTGAGGAAGATGAGGGCGTTCCACCAGAGGCAACTTAGCAGACATGTACCTAGGGGGGTTGTTCACTTTTCACAAGGATGTTGGCCTTGGAAGGACTGTGACGTCACCCAGGACATTCATGACATCATCAAACATGTTTGGAGGGTTTGGGAGGCAGTTGTGGCACATGTGGCATGCGTGGCATGTTCTAGAGGCCCAAGGAGGCCTAACGTTTTGCTCCAGGACACCAACATTTCCCTAGAAGGGCCTAACGTCACCCTAAAAGGGCATGATATCTTCATATTTGCTTGATTTAGGTTTTTATCATGACATTTAATGTAAAAACAGTGTTATTATGTATTTTTGGCCTTGTCGACGTTTTGTGACCTAAAATTTAATTAAGGTCATTGATACTGTATAAGTAAGAGAGCTAAAACTCTCTTTTATCGATCATATTTCACTCACACTTGTGTGAGGTCTAAAATTTGCGCCTTCCTTACGGGTTTTGGCTGAAATTATCAGTGCACACTTGTTGAAGGAGGCTTATTTTGGCTATTTTTGGCAATTTTCTTGGTGGAAGGTTTACAATTAGGGTTTGACTTGATAAATGTAAGTGAATTTATGCAATCCTTCCTTTACTTCAATGGTTATGGTATTTTTACTTGCATTTTCTTAATTAAATTTATGGAATAAACCCTAGGGAATAAGCACATGTTGTTGTCCTTGTTTCAATTCCCTACTAGATTATGCCATTGAGCCATTTTTGGTGTTGAAGACATTGTTAGGGCCTTGCCATTGCAACACCCTACCCTTGTACCTCACCTTAGCCATTTTTTACTTTGTGATTGAGCTAAAGAGGGAGGAAAATGCACTAAGGCCTAGGATTACTACACCTTCGTGAGTCGTTTTCCCCTAGGGTTTGATGGTTGAAGCGTTGGCTTATCAACACTTCACCATCAAGTTCCTCTTGTCTTTGGCTATATTATTATCATATCATGCTTCAACTCTTGCCACTATTTTGACCCATTTTCCCTATGAATGCACTGATCTAAGACCTTTATGCTTGAGTGCCTTGATCACAAACTTCAAACATCCAATCCCTTTGAACAATTACTAATACTTTCTAACCCTAACCTACTAACCCTATTTCCGCCATTATACATTTGACTTATAATTACACCTTGCAATATTTCATCCTTCTTTAAAGCAATTGAAAGATTGGCTAAAACGTAGTAGTCTTTGCTTCTAATGAATGTTGATATTGTGACATTGATGATAAATCGATCTTGCTCATTGTGAAGCTTATTTAAAGGCATTTATTGTGAAGTAACACATTGTGATTATTGCTATTATACATCATTGATTGCTTCATCAGTAATATTAGTCAATTTCTTATTTGAGCAAGTCCAATTATATGAAGTACCAACCAACAAGTGACCTTGCAAATATAGTTTCTTATTGCTTTGTTCCGGGAAGGTACATTTCTGGTTGTTATTCATCTTTATTGGTTGTTTAGCTGGACTTTCTGATCAGTGGTGACTTGCAAGGGGGAAACTTTTACTTAGCCTTAAACCTTTTGCCTTCTCAAAACCCCAGGTCACTAGGGATGTCTCCCCTGGGCCTACCACCCTAAATAGAAAGAGATATCCTATTGAGGTGACAATGATAGGATAGTCTCTAGTTACGTTAGTTTTCCTTACATTTACCTTTCCATTACATCCAGGTACAAACTATGTGATAACATGACCTACCTGTTGGACAGATTTGGAAGAAAAAGCCTAGCCCGGGCTTACTTGGGGCTTGAATCACACAGTTTTGATACCATGATCCATGCACTGGATGATGATGCTAGCCTTTGGAGGCATGAGGAGACACCATGGACGACTAAACACAACCCTTTTCCAGCCCAACAATTTTCTCTTGAGGCTAAAACGTCACTTTTGAGGAGGTTGGCGTCACCCTAGGGTTAGGGTTGTGGCGATGGTGTTGTCGTTGCTTGGCACTTGGCATGTTTTGATGGGAGAGTGCCTGTCTTGGAGGAGTAAGACCTAGCGCATGAGAGGGAAGCCCAACGACTTCCACTTTCCACTCCAACGACTTGCAAAAAGGGCCAAAATGTCACCCTACAAAAGGGATGAAATCACTCTAGGGTTTCTTATGTGCATTTTTAAAGTTAAACTTGAATTTTATAATGTAAAGGGGAAAAGTAAGGGTTGTTGACCCCTTACTTTGTGGTTTACCCTAAAATTAAGTGGACAAACACTTTTAGGAGGATTTGTATAAATAAGGATCACTTCTATTTCATTTTCATCATAACTCTCCCATCTTGGAGAGGATCCTTGGTTGAAATTTGCGCCCCTTTTGGGAATTTTTCTCTATCTATCTTTGCTACTTGCTCATTTGATGGTTTGTCTTGGCTATTGGATGGATAAGTAAGGTGTTATCTTTCTTGGAGACTATTTCTTGCTTTTGTGGTGGATTTTATTGGTTAAAAGGAGTTTATCTTGTTAATGCTTGGATTAGATGACAAATCTCCCTTGTTATTGCTTTTTTTCTTGGTGACAAGGCTAATTTCTTAAGATTTTTAGGAGTATAAGGGAATACAACCCCACTAATCCAATCATAATTGTCGTGGAATAATATTTTGCACAAATGAATACTAGGAGGAGTAAAAGGGTGTACACCCTCCTAAGGTTTTCCTTAGCTAGTTTTGCTTGCCTTGGGGAGTAAAAGGGCTTACACCCCCAAGGAAGTAGCACAACTAGATCTTTCATTTTTAAAGACACCACGACCCAATATTTAAAGGAATTAATCTCTTGCATTGGAGAAATACAATCATTGCATTGGAATATGTAGAATTACGAGTTATTGGAATTGTTTAAGTTGGAATCTTATCTACATGCTAAAATCTTTTCAAGGCCACTAGGGCATCTTGTTTCTCCAAGGATTTATTGCTGTTGTAATAAATTTAAGCTACAACCATTAGGGATGTAGAAAATCACTTCACACTTTCTAAATTTGCTCATGTTTTAACTGTCAAATTTTGCTAGAAAGCTATCAGGTTAATCTACTAGTTATTGTGCTTCTTTTGGGTGGTTTACTTGCAAGTTTCGGTGGTTAGAGTTTTATGTTGTAACACTTGTTTGCTACAGCCATAAGGCTTCATAAAAATCTCTTCAATGCTTACATCAAACAATCTTTAAATGTTGCTAAAGTCTTGTGTTGTCATACTTGAGTTTCACTAGTAATTGCTAGTTAGTCTCTTGCATATTTCTTGGACTTTTAGTGACTTGTTTATAAATTATTCCATTTATTTCATTTCTGATTTATATCATTACATAATTCTGCTAATTAGGACAAAAAGATTCACTTTCTTTTCCATTGGATTGTTGGGCTTGTATCTCGTCTTTTCTTGTGGGCGGGTATAATCATCTTCTGTAGGTACTTGAGCTCTTGGCAACCAATGATCACTTCCAAGACTCCTTTATAAGCCACCTCCCACTTAGTAACTTTACCTATAGGGGCATCACTTCCATAGTCTCAATTTTCATCTCATTTCCCCCCAGGGTCACCCGAGATTCCCCCCTTATGTTTGATTTTTCCTTCACTAAAGCGAGGGGAAGGTTTATCTGAGGTGACAGTGGGTAAAATCTCCCACGGTTATCATCATCTTGTGGATTGGGTGGATATTTTCCCAACCTATAGTTTGTGCGATAATATTTTGGCATCGTTGTAAGGGAGGATTTTGAATCCTCTTCCGTGCCCTAACGACATTTTGGCAAGCTTCCTTCCCAAAGCCTTTACCCATAGCTTGCCTGGCGACTCCCCTTGAAGGAAGTTCCACTTCCACCCTTGATGAGATCTTCTTGAGGCTCAATCCATCTTTCAAGAACCCACCTTTCCTTGTTTCCCCCTTTCCATCCTTTGATGATCCTTGATCTCATTTGGCGATTCCATTGTGTTGTCTTTTCAGCCAATGGAATTATGGCACCATGGGATGAACCCTCATCTAGAACTTGTCATTCCTCGAGGAGGGCACTTTTACAAATGGAAATGGAAAAGTTTGTTGATGAAACTGCTAAGGAATTGATGAATCTTGTAAAAGAGTATTTCAAAAATCTGTCGAAGAACTATCCCTTGAGGATGAAGAAATGCTTGAAGGACAGATGTATGAAGAAAGTTACCAAGAAGGTTCCGATGAAGTTTCTCATGTTGAATATCCAGACAAGACATCTGATGAAGATAAAGTGCTTATATTTGCCCTTCCATTTGATGAAGAGATACAAGCCTCTATTCCTCCTGCACATCAAGAAGAGAACATGATGAG
Organism: Picea engelmannii; assembly: GCA_009831015.1. Lineage (NCBI taxonomy): Eukaryota > Viridiplantae > Streptophyta > Pinopsida > Pinales > Pinaceae > Picea > Picea engelmannii. The sequence continues at coordinate 266,778 of ML786489.1, read as the reverse complement.
TTGTGACCCTTTTGAAGATCTTGATGATACTTTATTCCATGACCTTGGAAGTGAATAAGTATTAGAGGAGTCATTGGGGTGTAGCCTGAGTGTTCTGTTATGAGGGGTGTTTTCCCCCCCACCAAGGTTCAAGTCCCACAAGTGACATGTTTGAGCCCTTGAATGGAATTGTAAGAAAAATACTTGACCTCCCTATGTTCTCTGGATTCATGGGGACCCATGGATTAGCGAGTGCCAATAGGTGTTGTGAACCACATGAAAAAAAAGAAGTATTAGATGATCCCTTGGATGTGATAGTTCCTTTTGGAAAAAAGAAAAGTAAACGCCATGTATTAAGGATCAAGCCCCTTATGATGAAGAGGTGATCGAGGGGCATGGCCACGAAGAGAAAGAGGAATTATGATGAGGTAAAACATTTTGGGAAACCATGTAAGACATCATTATCTTTTCTCCCACTTGATGAAGGTGAGGATATCCATCCTTGCTTCCTTCCTGCACGTGAAGTTGAAGAAGCAACTAATCACAATGATGAAGAAATTGAAGATACAATTGATGTCACCCTAGCCTATGTTCTTCCTGCACACAAAGACAAAGAGATGGTCATTTTTAGTCACACTGAAGGTCTTATGAAAGAAACCTTGGATATGGTTGATGAGCATATAGACACTTTCATATAGATTAGGAGACACACATGGGGTTTTGGTCGTTTAATTTTTTTATAAAGATCCTGTTTATGACATTGCAGGTAGCTCTCAAGCAAAAGGGGTTGAGTGGTCATCTTTAGAGGACTGGTCTTCATGTGTATATGGTTACAGATTTGTTCTGTTCATTCAAGGATGACCCATCACAACATTTTCAGGGTGATTTACAGTCAACTCTTGAGATTTGTGAAGTGAATCATTTTGGGGATGCAAACTTATTCTATGAGGACTTTCATCCACATTTGTCCTCAAATTTAGATGAACACCAGGACATGGCCATCCTAGAGAAATCAAAGGCTCACTCTACAAAGCGGAAATATTTTTCGTCTTGGGTATTTTTACAAGGATTCACACATGAAGAGGGAATGTTTTTCTTTCTCTAGACCTGATCCTGTCCCTTACCTCATTTTGTGTTCTCAAAAAAATCATGGGGTATTATTGGGATCTCTCATATCTTCTCAACCTTCAATAAGTAGTGATCATGCTAACAGGGATGAGGATGAGCCATCATCTACATATGGTATCCCTCTTTAGAGATGGATTAATCGAGCTTATTACTATCCTTTCAGGTAGGATTTCTGGGATGATCAAAATTGCGGTTGTTCTTTTCAGCAAGATTTCCTTCCTCCCACCCATCTCCATGAATTTCATTTCATGATTGATTATATGTGTTGTGCTACTTATATGTCTAATATAATGCACTCATTAATTATCAATCCGGGATTCGTAATCAACAGAGTTACAAGACACCGGTAAGAAAGGTAATTTCTAATGTCATGAGTATAGAATCAAACTAGATTATGTGTTCTGGAAACTAATCAAAATAGCAAACTACAATGCACTTTGGTTGTCTTTCACAGAGAGGCTATCCACTCCATTATGGCACATGCAAGTATGAGATGGAATTGGTTTGATAGATCAACTCTGATGTCTGACCCATAAAACTAACTATGCAATCCACACTTTCTGAAAGGAAATCACACATAAATCAACATAGCATGGGTAGTTCAATAGTCAATATGTTGGTTCTGTTGTGGTTCACAATGAACTTCACTATTTCTTATCCAAGTAGTTTTGACTATTGCTACCAACATCTATGATCACTCAAGGAAATCAAATTCATGAGAACAGAAACAGGGCATATGCAAAAACAAAGAAATTAAAGATCTCTAAGCAATTATAGAATGGAAATCTTAATCTAATCTATACTGCTATCATCTAACAGAGTTAAAGATTTAGTTGATTCAATGTTTATACTACTGAAAACAAATACTAATGCTAACCTACAAAGAGGATGACCTTTGTTTTGGCGGTGGGCCCTTGCCACTTCAACATGTCAACTACTGAAGTCTACAAGAAGCTTGCTTTTAATACACAACTTACTCTCACTCACACTTCAAAACATAAAATCAAAACTCTCTTTAACAGCTCAACTCATTCTTAATCATGGATAATCAGAATATGGAGACAAAATGACATTCCATTAATCTTCACTCATGATATGTTATGTGCTATCATACGCTGCTTTACAAATTGGTGATATGCTAATCTCCTACCCTTCTACCATCCTTGCCACGACTATTTAATAGTCTCAATCGTGAAACAGAAGGAGGCGAAGTGATTTGCAAATCAATCAGTTGTTAAATTTAATCATTCGATTACATCTTTAGCTTCATCCTCATGACACGAAGTGCATGAGGATGAGGCAATCAACAAACTATTCTTATCATAGCAAATAGACATCCACCAATTGACTTAGGCAAGATCTAGCACTTAACTTAGTGCATTAGGCTCTTCCATATTAGTACCGGATCGTAACAGGTAGATGGTACCGAATCATGACAGAGCGTAAAAGGTGGTACCAGATCATGACAGAGTGTGGCCGTTTGTACCGGATCATAACAGTGTGTGTTGTTGGTATCGGATCATAACAGTGCGTGTTGTTGGTAACAGATCGCAACAGGTAAGATTTAGTACCGAATTCGGACAACAACAGTTTTGGTGAGCAGGTACCAGATAACTGAGCTGGTACATGAACACTAGACATCTAGAGGTCAAGGATTCACATATGACAAATCAAACATTAGTACATGAAATATTTAATTCCTCAACTCAATAAACCAAAAATTGCATGAATTAACCATACTTTACCTTATGACCTTATTACTGGCAATTGGTAGCATTCTTGTCATTCACTCAAGCTTTAGGTAAGCCAAAAAGGTATAGGTGAAGAGTATAATAGGGTAATGGGAATGTCAATTTCGAGTCTCAACATTCCCCCATGCCAAAATCATTGCATGTCCTCATGCAACTGAAAACAAAACCCAAATTTTTTCAAAACTTGAGACTGTGTTCTTTACTTTGGTGGATCAATGATGTTGATGGTAGAAGCCTCTTCTCTCAGCTCCCTTTTGATGACCCTAATGTATTGTAGGAGTCATAATACCTTCTTGAGCTTGTTAGAGGTCTCTTCATGGTCGTCTTGAATTTGTTGGTTGGTTGCCTTCAACTGCTCATTTTCCTTTTTGATATATCTGTCCAAGAGTTGGTATTCCTTCACTTCCTGTTGGAGTTCCTAATTTTGATTTTGCAATTCCCCAATCCTTTTCTTCATTTGTTCTTTTGTCAAGTTCTTTGTTGATTCTACCATTGTTGGTTGGGTGCACTCCCTTTCCTCGACTTCCTCCCTCATCCCACATAAAGTAATAGTGGCTTGCTCCTCGGTCAAACTAGGGATGCCATCTTGGATTGGTAAATACTTAGAAGGGGAAGTAACGTCGATTGGATCTTCTAGTGTATGAGGACTGACTATTGTTTTTCCCTTCCTTGCCATGCTCCTCGTAGTTCTTTTACAAGGAGGTACCGGATCATGGATGCTCACAGGCTTCCTTTTCTTCTTCTCTAATTGTGAAATGGTGATAGGGGGTTGTGCCATAGACTGTTTACTTTTAGTTTCTGAGCTATGCTTCCCTTTCTTCATCATTTTTGTCTGATGGCCCTCTTTCTCAACTACCACCATTGAAGTCTCCTAAACTAATTTGTTTTTACCTTTTGATTCAGAGCTTTTAAAAGTCTTGTTGACTGTGGAAGAGGACCCCGCTTTTTCATGTTGGCTCACTTCCCTAGATGATGGTGGAGTTGTCTTATCCTTCTTGTTATTTTTCTCTTGGGGTTCCTTACTTTTCTTTGGAGCATGCTGGGTTTCCTCCACACGTTTGTTTTCTGTGGGAAGGTGTTGTGTGATAAGGGTTTTCCAACTAATCCTTTGTTTCCTAAGCTCATGCAAAACTAGCATTTTAATGAGACCTTGATGGTAGATGCTAGTCTTCTCTATTTTGGAGATGGATTTAACACCTCTTACCATTTTTTTCAAACTCATCCATAGAAAATATGGAAAATCTATTTCAGGGCCTCCTTCAAAATGCAATAGAAGCCTAAGGTGATAAATGAAAGTCATGGCATACCTTCCTTCACAGGTGACAAATCATTGAAGACTGGTAATCATTGGATGGTATTCTTCTTTGATGTAGTTCCTAGGGATCCCTTTCTTCCAGTCAGGGTGCTAATGATCTGCCTTCAAGAATTGTTGGCACATTTATTTGTTAATTCCTACACCTTTGAAGTATTTAGCTCCTCTGCTAGGTAGTCTCGTAACCTCCCTTACGATTGCTTCATTAATTATCAGTTGTATATTGCCTATACATGCAATCTCTCCATCATAACCTTGCATAAATTCTTGAGATATCTCCTCGTTCCAGCCTGTAAATTTTTCTAGAAATGGTATCCACCCCAATCTAGCATATTTTTCTTGACATAATTGGTATTCCTCGGTTTCCCTATAAATTTGGAAAACCGGTTCGTGTCTAGTAACGACCATCGTTGTAAGTTGAGAAAAGGATTGGGCTGTAGCACAAGGGTTTAGTTAATTGATGAAGGGTTTGGTACTAGAAAGGAGCAGGCTCGGAACTAGAGAAAAGCTCATGACAAGGGGAAATATGGTGATGGTGTTGTGAATGGTAAGTTTAAGTGAGGGTGCTGCGAGGAAAAATTATGACCAAATGAGGCTTATCTGGATGGCTTTGCCACCAGATAAGCCATTTCATATCTACCCATTATTGTAATGATGAGGACAAGACGTTGGGTATCAGGGTGTCATTTTGGAATAGGTGATTAGACTTTTCGGGGGGTGAATGTTGGATCATGGTTCATGATATAAGATGGGTTCATGAATTTGCTTAAGGACGAAATATATTCGTGGCTTATCATTGCTATGCATGATTCATATTTTGATATGATTTTTGCCTTTAACCATGTGAAAGATCTATGAGAGGATTAATTAGGTTTAGGTATATGGGTATGAGGGATAGGTGCATGGATTTAATACTAAGGTCGTAAGATCTAGTATAACTTTTCATACTTATTTTAGTTTTATGAGCATAGGAAAATAAATACCATGTTACCTTTGCTTTCAACTTTGTATGATAAATACCCATAGCATGTGTGACTGTTTGTAAATTGTCAGAATTCATCCTTCTATACTGAAGCTTCTTGAAAACTTGGTACGTGAATGTCCTGTACTTCTGATATTCTGTGCTTATCTTCTTTGTATTTGGTTTTGCAGGTGGATTATTTGAGTCTAGAAAAAGAATTCTAAAGGGGCTCTTTGATCTTCCCCCCATGCCGAAGATGTTTTATATCTGTAGGCGAGAAGATTCAATCATTTTATATCATAATGGAGAAAGATGATAAGAGCAAAATAAACCAATCAAATTTTTGAAGTACAACTTATCACTTATCATATGATCTCATGCCAGAAAAAAATGAAATTGCCCTTCTTTTAATGGAGTACTGACATAGGTAGCATTCAACAGTGAAACAAGGGAATACATATATGTTTGCTAGAAGAACAGATCCCACCTAACTTGCTTCAAAGATTTACTATCATTGGTTGTTATAGATAAATTTCACAATATAAGTAGATTAGACTCCTTAGTTAGGGCTCCACTCTTAAGAAGTTTCCTTCTTAGATAGTGTAGGCTTTAGATGTCAGATCGGTAAGTTGACTTAGGGTGATTCTCAAATGGAAATTATGTTTCTGATTAATCTGGATTTTTGTATCTCATGAAAGTCAATAATGACCTTTACTTTTTTTGTTTTGGATGACAAAACGTGAATTTTTCAATCAGACAAGTATAGATGAGACATTTTTCAACCAGAACCCACTGCCAACAAGCCTGTTCAGTACTCCAGTGGGGTAGTTGTGATAATTAATGAGAGGTGCCTTCCCCAGGCAGAATGCCCCATTGCCAATAGGCCTGTTCAGTACCCTGATGGGTTTGCCTAGTCATACCACAGACCGGTACCCGCTGCCAGCATACCTGTTCAGTATCCCGGCGGGTTAGTCTCTTAAACCCTTTTTCCATCAGAGGCTTCTTGTCTATAATCACCTATTTTGGTTTGTATTTAAAGAGTGCTTTGCACGGTGACAGGGGAGGCTCGTCTGAAAACCTTTTTACAGGGTGGGATGGTATTGGGTTGGAAGGCACATACTCTTCTTTTGTATGTCTTTTAAAGATTTGTCTGAAGGAAAAATAAACTTTTACACACATTATTTCTTTAGAGTGATCCAAATGTATAATTTTGTCTGAAGTTGTCCATAAGAGAATGACCTAAAGTTTCCTTAGGGTACTGGTACATCCTCTGCCATAAAAGTTTTGGTAGTGTGCCCATGGTAGAGAGTGTTCATATACTCATATGTTACTCTTTAATAAGATAATCCAATGAATACTATTGAAGTCTGGTTAGGGTGAGATAGTTGCTTATAGGCTAATATATTTTTTCTTTAAATCATGTTGAAATACTGGGTAAAGGCAACTTCTAGTCTTTAAAGTGGATTATGGTTCTCATAGGTAAATATTGTGTCCCTCTTTTTATTTTTTTTTAAGCAACAAAACGAAAAGAAATTAAAGTTCTTCTCAACAACAGAACCAAAAGAAATTAAAGTTCTTCTCAACAACAGAACCAAAAGAAATTAAAATACTTCCCTTTAGTTGTCAACAGAAGGGTTGTCATTTGATACTGCTTTTGGCTTTGTGGTTCCATCGTAAGTGGTTGTTGCATGACTTCATACTTCAGATTAATTGACATAAGATTTTGAAATATGCTTTGTCAATATGTCTTGATAGTACTGTAGAAGGAAAGACTCTAGTATCGGACTGGTACCGTACTGGTACTAGACCAGAACAGGATTTCTGGTACTGAAACAGAACATAATATTGTTGATGCCTACAACTGATGTTTAGCAAATTCATGAAGGATCAAATAGATTATAAAAATTTGCTTACAAAAGAAAAGAAAATTTGCGAAAGTAAAACAAAAGGAGGTAAGAGTCTTTTGTTACCTTCAGCTTATTAACAAAATTCGATCCACACCTATGTATAAAAAGTTTCAAATAAACCAAAGAATCAATGTGGGTCAGTAGGAGGATATCCTTCCTTACTGATCATCTGCATGTCTGAATTCTATAATATACGAGTCATGAATTCTTCTTTTGACAAAGGTTTGTTGTAAACTCGCAACCGGTGACCATTCACAAGTAGTGGTGTCTGTTATTCATCAATTGTCTTTATCCTGATTGAACCATTATCGTAGATGGTGTCAATTTTGTAAGGTCCCATCCAACGGGTGGTTAACTTACCTTTGAAGTTCTTGAATCTGCTATCATACAATAGGGCCCAATCTCCTTGTTGAAATTTTTTCTTTTTGAGATACTTGTCATGCAATTTTGTTCTGAAATTCTATGGGGAGAAGCCCCTGCTTCCCATACACTAACTCATAGGGTGTATGTCCTGTTGTATTCCTCCAAGTGATTCTATAATCCCATAAGGCTTCTAATAATCTGTCAGCTCAATCTTTATGGTGCAGTTGTACTGTTTTGGTAAGAATGGACTCAATAAATTTGTTGGTGGATTCTACTTGTTCATTTGCTTGTGGATGATAGGGTGTAGATTTCCTGTGTTTGATTTGGTATTGTTCTGTAACAACTTTGACTAGATGAGAGGTAAATTGAGTTCCCTGATCAGTCACATTTTCTCGCGGTACACCAAATCTAGTAAAGATATCATTAAAAAGGAAATATACCACTGATTGTTCACTTGCAGCCGGTAAAGCCTTTGCTTCAACCCATTTGGTCACATAGTCAGTGCATACAAGCATATACTTTTTCTTTTTAGATGTAGGGTTAATGGGCCCTACAAAATGTAATGCCCATTTCTTGAATGGTTCAATGACTACATGGGCTTGAAGTGGGCATTTGGTCTCATGCAGTAGGCTTACCCATTCATTGACATTCATCACAATTGGATACATAGGTTTTAGCATCTCTGAAAATATGAGGCCAGAAGTAACCTGATTGCAGAACTTTGTAAGTAGTCCTTTTGTCTGTGAAATTTCCTCCACAAGGGCCATCATGGCAGGCTTGTAAAATATCATGAATTTCATCTTCCCTTACACATCTTCTGATCACCAAGTCTGGTCCTGTTTTGTAGAGGCAATCATCGTGCTACATGTAATTTGCACTTATTTGAATTACTTTATGTTTTTCTCTAGGAGACAATTTATGAGGCATCTTCCCTGTCACAAGATAGTCAGTGACATCTTCATACCATAGAGTGAATGTAGAAATATCAATTAATTTTTCATCAGGAAAGGTATCTTCTACTGGTGCATTATCTCCCAGATGAATCATTCTAGATAAGAAATCAACCACAAGATTATCTTTACCAGGTCTATCATTAATGTTGATATTAAACTCTTGTAATAATAAAGGCCATCTTGTAACTCTAGGATTTGTCACAGGTTTGTTCATTAAGAATCAGATGGTTGAATGATCAGTGTGTACAAAATCTTGATATCCTGTAATATAGTGTCTAAATTTATTGATGGCATGGACTACAACTAGCAATTCCTTTTCTGTGACCGTATAATTAACTTCAGCTGGAGACAGATTTTTACTGACAAAGTAAATAGCATAGGGCATTTGATTTTCTCTTTGTCCAAGGACTGCCCCAAGGGTTGTGTCTGAGGCATCGATACAGATATGAAAAGGAAGGGACCAATTTGGTCCTCTTAATACAGGGATAGTTGACAATTTCTGTTTTAGAATTTCAAAAGATATTTGAGATTCATCATCCCACTTAAATTCAGCTTCTTTGGATAATAATTTAAATAAAGGGGTAGCTAGGCTTGTAAAATTCGGAATGAATCTTCTATAGTAGCCAGCATGTCCTAAAAATCTGCAGACTTCCTTTTGTGAGGAAGGTATTCTGATTTGTGTGATGATATAAATCTTTGTTGGATCAACTCTGATGCCAGGACGGGAAATGTGATGTCCCAAAACAATACCTTCAGTGAGCATCATTTTTGATTTTTCATTACTTAAGGAAAGATTAGTTTCCTTACACCTAATCAAGACTTTTTCTAAACTGGCCAATGCTTCCTGGAAGTCTTGTCCATGGACTGTGAAGTCATCCATGTAGACTTCCACACAATCATTGGTCAAGTCAGAGAAAATGGCTAGGAGAGCTCTTTGAAAAGTGGTTGGGGCATTGCAAAGTCCGAAAGGGAGCACCCTATAAGCATATGTGCCCCAAGAATAGGTGAAAGTGGTCTTTTCCTGGTCTTCGGGTGCTATTTGTATCTGGTTGTAACCACTAAACCCATCAAAGAACGAAAAATACTTCTTTCCAGACAGGGTATCCAACACCTGATAAATAAATGGTAAGGGAAAGTAATCCCTATGGGTGGCTTTGTTTAACTCCTGGAAGTCTACACATATCCTCCACTTACCATTTTTCTTGGGAACTATGACAAGTGGAGATACCCATTGACTATATGAAATGGGGTATATGAGATTGGCTCGGAGGAGTTTTTGCAATTCCTCTTTTACCATATCTTTAAGGGCTGGATTCATTCTTCGTTGAGGCTGTCTAACTGGTCTGATTTGGTCATTAGTGTAGATATGATGTGTGCATGTGTCAGGGTGAATGCCTTTCATGTCTGCATAATCCCATGCAAAGGCATCAAATTGTCTTTGGAGCATTTCAATCACTTGTGTCTTTTGTTCTGGTTCCAAACTAGAGTTGATATACAATGGTTTTCCTGGGATAATCTCAACAGGTTCAGTAGTTTCTTCCTTATATGAGGAGGTTGGTGATAAAGTGTATAATTGAGTGATATCAGGGTGCCAAGTTTGTTGAAATTCAGAACTAAAAATATGTGAGAATTTTGCAAAAGACCTTGGGTATTCAATGCAATTTGTGTCAGCCAAAAATAAGCTTAAGACTTGTTCATCTGATTTTTCTTGTATTCCTCTTACTTGTTCAAGTGTTAACAGAGGTATGATGCAATCTTCCTCTCCATAAGGGTTTTCTAACCAAATAGGTATTTCCTGTGCCGGTTGGGCAGGAGGGAAGAGGATAAGTTTTTGGCTGTGTGTGCCATTGGATATCGTCATCTCACCAGACCGACAACTGATAAAGGCATCTGCTGTGGCTAGCCAAGGGAGACCAAGAACCACAGGGTGTCCTGGTTTGGAGGATGATTTAGAATATATGACTAAAAAGTCTATTGGATATTCCCAAGAAGCTAGAGTGACTGTGACATCATCTAGACTTCCTGCAGGGATAATGAATCACTTATCTGCCAACTTGTTGGCAGCCAATTACATTTTTTATTTTTGCCCTAAAAAGCTGCCTACACCCCTTGTCTTCTAAACGACAAGTAATCGTCGCATTGTGCTTCTAGATATTTGTTTCATTTTTGCGATGATTGCTTTTGGTTCCACTGCAGTTTTCACAACTGAAAGTGTGAAAACACCTCCTTCGTTGATTTGACTGTCGTCATTTTTATTGATTTAACTGAAGAACGCATGACCATTGGTTTATCACACCGTTGCAAAAAGTTTCTTCAAACTATATCCATTCACTTTAATTGCGCAACTTGATTTCTTTGATAAATATTAAGTTATGAGTTATGTTTTGATGTCATTGATTTTGATTGTTACATATGACATGATTCTTGTTGTTTTGAACTCTTAACTTATCATTTTCATATGATATTGGTTGTAATGTTTTTATACCTTGATTATGCTAAAAACACATTGGCAATATCATAAGTTTGGCTTCATATAAATGGAAATAGTTTGAATTTTGAAAAGCGTTTTGATCAATCTTTTGGATTTTCAATTGTATGGTTTGAACCCTTGATATATGGTTTTGTGAGTTTGATAATCACATAGAGCGAGTAATGGTTTCGAATTATGCATTGACACGAATGTATTAACATCAGTCTGAAACGTTTGAATTGACACGACTGATCATTGGATTTCATGTTGATTAAACTTAAACACTTGGAGCGTGATTATCACACACGGTTTTGGTTCTGACTCGGATGATTGACACGTTGATATGGTGAGTGATTATGACTGTAACAACATTGTACATGGTCATTAACACTATGCGTGGCGGTGGTAATCCCACCACCTTCGCACGCATGCAGTTAATTCCGGTCTCGTCGAGCGATGAAACTATCAAACCCTATCGTTCTTGACCCTGTGCTTTGTTTGTTTGTTTAGCTCAAACCCTACCATGTACTGATGCCATGGCTCCTGTCGTAAGGGCGGAGCCCAACAGGTGCCAAGCCCTGCAGATGTTTAAGGGTGCATTTAACGACTTGAAAGAGTTTGGGTGGCTTACTTTTATAAGGCAATTTGATGGTTACGATATCACTGTGGCTTGGCAATTTGCATTGTCGTTTGATGGCTGCCGAGCCAAAGTTGGAGATGTCCAGCTTGAAATCACTAAACAATTCCTCAGCTCGGCGACTAGCTTGCCTGTTACGGGACAAAAATGGTCTTAAAACTGCAAGGTTGACGATGTCCCGTGGACATTGTTATTTCAGTCTCGGACAGTGAGTTCATGTGACTGGGGTTTTCCTGCGAAGATGTTGAAACCCCGTTGGTATGATCTCCTGATGATTATCAAGAAATTCGTTATGTGTGAAGGCAGGTATGGTTTCGTCTTCCTATTTCATCTGCGTTTATTAATGGTGTTTATGGGTTTTGAGCTCAGTATGCCCCATTATTTGCATCGAAGCTTATTCAAAATGGCTAAAAGATACAAGATCAGCCAAGCTGACACCAGCCTTTTTCATCTAGGTTTGATTAAGTTGATAGTGGTTTACGAGTTAAGGTTGCACGGTGATTGTTGGGCTGATTTCCTTAGCCGTAATCATTTCGAAGAGTTGGAACCTCCACAGGTGGACAAGCCCGTGGTAGCCGAGACCAAGCCTACCCCTGTGCCTTATAATATTTTACTGCCTAAACCTGAACCCGACCCACCTACAAGTTTTCCTATGGCTGTGACTAAGCGCGCTGATAAACCCACGAGCAGAAAGCCAAAACCTAAGACTGGTACTAATGCCCGAGGCAAGAAAAATGCAAGACTAATTTCGCGTATGGAAAGGAATAAAACCAATCCCCCTGTTAAATTAGAGCCTATCGCGGTTAGCAAAGACTCGGACTCTGAAGTGGAATGTTTTCTCGCCGAGGAGTATCCTTACTCCGAGGGCTTGTGCAACAAACCCCCTTGCGATTTCGTTAAGAACTTACCTCCATGTCTGCGGGATAACCCTGATTTTCCTGGTATTAACCCATCCCATGAAACCCTCAGGGAATCATCAAAACCCCCTTCTGTTCAAAATGCTATTGCATCTTGTGTTCAGTGTGGACTGTGGTTAGAGAAATATTACTTGGATGTACCTACGTTACAGTCCAGAATTCACAATTTGGAAAGCCAAGTGGCAAGGCTCACTGACCAGAAGGCAAAGGACCAACCCAACAATAAGAAACAACGGACTGCTGGGTCAATCCTGTTCAAGAATGTTGAATCTGCTACCGCTATTGTCAATTCAAAATTGACATAGTTTCAACAATTTGTGATGGTATAATCTCCACTCATTTATATCTTGCTCTGTGTACATATTTCACTTGTTTTTTTTTTTTGCATAGGCATGCTCCGCTGTACATGATTTTGTTATGATTTAAGATTCGGTTGGATTTAGTTTTGATTTAGATAATCGATGATTGGATTCGCTTGATTTAAATTGGTTACGATGAAAGGTTCTGTTATATCTATTATAAGAAAATTGTTTTGCAATGTGATTGAAATACAACCTGTATACGAATTGGTTATGATTCATCTACCATGGTTATCTACTGCTTTCATGTAATTTTGAACAATCTGGATACGATTTCGATTTTGTTGCAAAACAGGGTTTTGTTCTATATTGAGAATTGATGTGAATCATAACGATAAACAGAATTCCTGTCAGTCGTTTTGTAAGGCAAGTCAGACCTGTTCTATTGAAGAATTAAACAACATTGTATTTTTTACAAACGAAGTTGTAAAACTAAAACGACATGCCCAGAACAACGAATTCGTCTATAATTATGTTAGACTTGATCCTGTTTGATTGCTGTTCGGGTTATGATTATCAATTCTGTTTGATTTTGACTATGTCATACCAAGCGATCGAAATAGATGATGATTCTGGTCAAAGATATTACCCATGTTTCGCTTAAATATAAATCGTAACAGTTTCACTTAGTCGATTAAAATAGAATGAATATCGTACTGAATCTTACAGGCTTTCTATCGTTGTGATTGATTGAAATAATGCTGTAACGTGTGTTTGATCATGTCAATTGTAGTTAAGTGGAAAATCTTATTTGATATGGTTACTATGCTGATTGATCATGATTATTGATTGTGATTGTATCATATCCTGTGCGGATTTGGTTCAATGTCCAATTTCGACCTGTCAAAGTTTGACTATACCCTATGGTAACTCAAAGCAGAAATATTTTGGGTACTCTGTTTCAATTTAATTTCTTTGATACGATTTGATTTGTATGATAATTTTGAATTGGATTATTAATGATTTGTTTTAAGGATTATCAAAAGATGATTCAATTTGATTTTATCTGATTGAGATTTGGTCCTGTTAGCTATTTTTGACTAGCTACAGAATCAGATGATTCTGTAACTGAGTCTATAGAAGTCATTTTTTATTATTTTTCTTAATAAAACACTCTTCTAACTTGATCTTTGTGTCTAATACAGGCAAATTCGAATTGGCTTTGGATATGAGGAGCAGTTGGAAGATATCTTAAGAATTTTACTTGCATTTTAGTTACTTAGTTTAAGGGATTTTGGGATTATTCCCAGATTGTATAAACTTATTTGAATTTACTCACAAGGAAGTTTTACCTTGTGAAAACCTATATAAACCTATGGTTTTGTAATAATCGATCATCCTCAGTTGGGGAAGAACAAGGATATGTTATTTTGATTCAAACTGGAACAGAACTGGTGTCTTGTCATAGCTTTTGCTTTTCAATATATCAACACTGTGTTCCATGTTTTGTATATCATATTGTTTATGATTTAGTATTACTTTGTTATCTAAATCAAATTCAAGTGATATAATTTTATTTCTGTTATCTATATCTTGTCTTTTCCCAAATAGTTAAAGGACATAACAGTGGTAGATTCTGTTTATGGATGATAGCTTTGTCTTCTTCATGAATTGAATTATAATATATGAATTTGCTGCATAATAGGTTTCCCTTTTGCAGAAGTTTGTAATCAGAAAACTGTTATGATTTCTTTTATGTCTTGTTTGTCCTGTACCATACTTCAGGAAGCATCATAGCTGATCCTTTGCGAGAAGCTTGAGGGCTAAATGGTGTGAATTTCTTCCTCCAATCAGCTTAAGAAGCAATCATACACAGGACAGACCTGGAGCGTTTCCAGGTTAATTAATGTAGTTCACTGTTTTCGTTAAGTAGTTTAATATAGATATAATTTTAATTTGTTTAATTTCAGTTAGTTTACTTTATTATTCATAAATCTTAAAAATAAAAAAAGAGTTATCTTCGCTGTTTTGGGACAGCAAGCAAATTAGTTTCACAGGTTTTATTCAAATCTGTAGATTGTATGCGATGTATATTTGTGAATAAACTGTAATTAAATTGATAATTAGGTAGTTGATTTGAGTTATTATAAGAATAGTTAGTAGTTTGTAGATAGAATAGTTAGCATAATTCGTAGTTTAGTATATTAGTTCCTTTATTTGTTTTATTAGTTTCTAGTTTCCTTAGTTTAGATCTCTTAGCTCAGATCAACTTTTCTCTTTGGTTTTCTTAGGAGACCTTAGAGCGGCCAACGGAGCCGTTAAACTCGTCAGGGTG